>JAQZBX010062141.1:0-16961 GCA_029593785.1 Cabassous unicinctus
CAGCCTACCTAATGGGAGAAAATATTTTGCAACCATATATCTGAGAGGAGCCTAATATCCTGCATATATTAAGAAATCCTAAACCTCGAAAATAAAAAGACAAACAACCCATGTAAAAAATGAGCTAGTGACCTGAAAAGACATTTTTCTGAGGAAGAAATACAAATGGCTAAAAAGCACATGAAAAGATGCTCGACATTGCCTACAATTAGGGAAATGAAAATCAAAACTACAATGAGATACCATCTTACACCCAATAGAATGGCGGCAATTAAAAAAATAGAAGACTATAATTGTTGGAGAGGATGTGGAGGAATGGGAGCACTCATCAACTGCTGGTGGGATTGTAGAATGGTCCTGCCACAGTTCCTCAAAATACTAGCTATGGAACTTTAATATGATCCAGTGTTTCCACTTCTGGGTATCTACCCTGAAGAATTGAAAGCAAAGACATGAACAGATATATACACACCAATGTTCATAGTGGCATTGTTCACTATTGCCCAAAGTTGGAATCAACCCAGGTGCCCATCAACAGATGAATGGATAAATAAAATGTGTTATATACATACAATGGTATATTACTCAGCTGTAAGAAGGAATAAAGTGCTAACACACAGGATACCATGGAAGAATCTTGAAAACCTTTGCTGAATGAAGCAAGCCAGGCATTGAAGGATGAGCAGTATATGACCTCACTGATATCAATTAAGGAAATTGAGCATTCTCAGAGAGATATTGTCTGTAAGACAAGTTTACAAGAAATAGAAAGAGAAGAGAAGGTTGTGAGCCTTCACCCATATGGATTTAATCTATGGTAAAATGATAGAGTGTAGTTGTGTATTGAAGGGATAGTACAGGAGGGTAGTGATATTATTGGGTTTGGTGGTGCAGGGTTGACAGGTGGATAGATTGGGAAGGGTGAGTCAGAAGTTTCAGGATACTGGGGGGAGGGTTGGAAGAGGGACCAGGTGAACACTGGGGATTTGTGGGTATGAGGTTGAAATGACAGAGGTGGGAATGCTTTTATGGTAAAATAACAAGGAAGGGTCACTGGTTTAGGGGGTTGGCTGGGGGGCATTTGGGACAGGGCAACCTAGAGCAGCCTTCTAGGGATTCTGTGAGTGTTCATGCTGTCATAATGTGTTGTATCAGTGGGTGGAGACCCACATAATGAGTGGGTAGGAGTTGGACTCCCATCTTTGGGAGAACTGATTTGATCAGAAATAAATGGGCAGGAGTCTCTCAAGAGCAAGGGTGGTTCCTAACAGGTGACGAAAAACCAATGTGTAAAGACCTCTTGTTGCATGTAACTATGAATCTTGTCATCCAATGAGTCAAGCTAGGGGGTTTTCATGGGTCCCAGGGGGATGGGGTGGGAGAAATAGAAAAGATCAAAGAGGGGGTATTTAGAAGTCAATAGAATTGTTCTTCATTACCATACAGTGATGGACATAGGACATGGTAAATATCATCAAAATTTATAAAAGTGTGCGGTCTAAAATGTAAACCATAATGTAAACCACTGAAAACGTTTAGTAGCTATGTTTCACTCTTTGTATATCAGTTATAAGAATGTTACCATTTACATATAAAAAGGTATTAATATGGGGGGGAAGAAATGAGGAGGATGCTGGGTATATGAGAGTCTCCTATATTCTCTGTATGACTCTGCTGTTACCGAAAACTTCTTTGAAAACAAAATGAATAATAGTGAGACACTGGGGAATGAGTCGGGGAAGGTGTCATGGTACAGACTGGACACCAGGTAATGCAGTAATAAAAGGCAAAATGTCAAAAACATTTTATTATATTTTTCATTTTTTAATATCCTAATTTTTAATTTAAATTTAGTTTCAGCTTTTTATTTTTATTTTTATGTGTTTTATCTCCTATGTTTAAACTTATCATTATTATTTCATTTTCCTATTAATTGTATTTAGCTATTGTAATGGCTTCATCTTTGAAGAAGTTTGGATCACGGAAGGGTTACAACAGGGTTGGGGGAGGATCATTGGTGTGGGGTGTCTGGGATGGGGAATGCATGGGAGGAAGTTCAACTGAGTATAATTACAAGGTATATAAAAATGTTCAAATGTTCACAGGGCATTGTCACAGTGGGTGGAGAATCACTCAATAAATGAGAGAATACTGAATTCCCATTCTGGAGAGCTCTGTCACACTCTCTAAGGGAACAGCAACAGTCCCCAAAGTGCAGTGGCAGAAACTGGTGAAGGAGGATGATCCACTGAAGGGTCCTTATTATTGATGATTAGCCTTATGAGACTTTGCTCTTGAAATAGAAACTTAGCCTATTGTTATGGGGTGCCTACGAGTTGCCTCCTGAGAGCCTCCTTGTTGCTCAAATGTGGCCTCTCTCTAAGCCAAACTCAGCATATGAATGCATTACCTTCCTCCCAGCATAGGACATCACTTCCAGGGATAAGCCTCCCTGGATTGAGGGAATGTTACCAAGTGCCAACCGGCAATGGCTGGAAAAGGACCTTGAATAAAAGGGGGAAAAATTAAAGACGAATGAGTTTATATGGCTAAGAGATTTCAAAATGAGTCAGGAAGCCATCCCAGAGGTGACGATTATGCACATCTCAGTACGATCTCATAGGGTTCCAAAGTGGATATCACCCCAAATAGTGGGGATCCTGAGGGCTCTGGAGATACCCACGTTCTATGTCAGGGTGGCTAGCTCCAGAGTTTGGTGCCATCACAGTGGCCTCTCCTTTGGGGTTTGTGCTCCTGCGAGTGACAGAGTTGGACTCAACTCTGACTTCCCTGCACATGGCTCATCTGTCTCTTCTATTCAAACCTATACTGTTGCTGGAGTTTGTAGGTGTATGTCCAGAGACTTGACCCCTTGGATTGTCCGTGTGCCAGCTGTGCCCAGAACCTCGGTGGAGCAGAAACTCCTTCTCTACAGCTCATTGGACTCACCCAGAAAAACTGGTGGGGAGATGATGATGGACCACAGCTAATCCAGGGAAGGGAGAGGGTCTGCAGCTACAGGCAGGATAATCCCATTGATCTTCCCCATGAGATATAAGCCCCTCTCAGTTGGAGGTGGAGTCGACATCACCATCCCAGACTCCTCAGGATGGGGGGAAGAGCTATGGACAAGAGTGGACTTACTTGCATTCTACTATAGACATATTGTGATTCAAGCAATGGAAGAAATTACACCACTGATGTGGAGCCAGTGGCCACTGGAGGTTCTGGGGTCACAGAGAGGGAAAAGCAGTTGTAATATGGGGGCTTTTTTGGAACTTAGAAATTGTCCTGTGTCACATTGCAATGACAGATGTAGGCCATTTTATATCATCATATAACATGCAGAAATATGTGGGAGAATGTGGTCTATAATGTGAACTATGGTCCATGCTTAATGGCAAAGCCCCAGGTTGAGTTTATCAATTCAAATGGATGTGCCACACTAATGAAGGATCTTTATGTGGGAGGTTGTGGGAGGTGTGGGGAGTGGGTCATATGGGAAACCCTATATTTTGTGTGTAACATTTATGTAATCAAGTTATCTTTAAAAAATTTAAAATATATATTATAAAAAAAGAGAATTATATGACTATCACTGATTAATTGTAATAAATCATGTATTTCTTCAGAATATTTGGTTTGTTCTTTTGCTACTGCCATATCTTCCTGTATCCTAGCATGGCTTATAATTTTTTCCTGAAATTTAGGTATCTGAATATGTTGATGTGTTTACACTGTTGGCTAATTTCTTCCCCTTGCCTATTGTTTTTCTTTCAAGAGCTCATTTTTGATATTTGGTTCAACTTTTTCTCAGTTTTCAAAATTGCCCAGCTAAAGGTTTCAAAATCAGTATAGGGACTCACTAGTGGAGTTTAGATTTTCTTCCAGGGATTGGATACAAAGAGTGTGAAGTTTTTGTCCATGCAGTATTCAGACTGGAAAGCAAATGGTGCTAATCTGTGCACCTTTCCATGGGGTGTTTCAGTCTTGGCTTTCCTGTGTTCCTGTATTGAATCTCCAGATCAGATATTCTAAGTGGGCTCCGCTGGCCTAATTCACTGATGAAAAGCACCCCAGCCTCCATTCCCTTTCCCCTTGAAACAGCTGGTGGTGAGGAACATCTCTGTTGCACTCTTAGTTGGCTATAGTAAGCGAAGGCTTGTAACCCAGCTTAATATCTGGGCATGGGGGAAGGGAGCCCTTCTCAGCTGCCACAGATGCTTGGTAACTCATGTTTGTCTTTTCAGCTTCTTCATCTCTCTGTCCTTCACCCTCCTGGGATTTGTGTAACACTATCCTGGTCTGATGACCTACAAAGCAGGTCGTTTCGACAGCTTTTGGAACTTTCTCCATTGTTCTTGTGAAAGCATTCAGCTCTGGCTGTTAGTTCATCATCATCTTCACACAATCCTCAAAAATAATGCTTTAACTCCAATTCATATTGTTTTCTGTTATTGGATGTTAGTCTGGAAATCAGAAAATCTCTGAATTTTGACTGTTTCAAAACGTCTTTAACACCTGTCAAACAAGAGAATTGCTTTCTCCTGCTGACAAATGTAAATTCTTGTCAACCAGACTGTTCAATTCACCTTGATTTCATCCTCATGTTGTGCCCACAGAAAATATTACATTTTGTTATTTTTTTAATTTTTTAAAAAATTCTGTTTTTTATTATGTTAAAACATGATGTGAATTATATTCCCTTTCTGAATTGATTAACTTTTTTACTAATAAGTTTTAGATTACATAAAAGTTACTTAAAAAATACAGGGGATTCCCATATACCCTACCCTTTGCCACATTTTCTCCTATTAATACATCTTACATTGCCATGGTACATTTTTTACAGATGATGAACAGATATTGAAAAATCATAATGAAAGAAAATTGAAAAAAATATGGTCTATAATTTACATTATGTTTTTCACTTTGCACTGTACAATATTACGTTTTGACAAAATATATAATGCACTGTATCCATCATTGCAATGGCATGCAGAACAATTTCAATACCCTAAAAATCCCTATGTTCCCACTATGCTACCCTCCCCTACCCCTCATAACCTCTGATCACCATTATCTTTATAACAACATTACAAGTTCTTGTGTTACTACAATAATAATAGTTCAACTTTGGCCTGTGTTTGTATTTCTCCCTTATGTTTCCTCATTCCTCAATCATAAGGTTTTTGTTATGCTGATTTCTGCGTTGCATCAGATGGAAAGACAGCTTAGATCTTATGGAGCAGTTGGAAATAACTATTTTGCTTGTAGTTGTAGATACTATTTGCTTTTTGTGATGGGGGTTGTCCATCATCAGCATTTTGTAGTTGTCCTTGTTGAGTCTGATTAACTTGAGAGTAGGTATTGGCTGCAACTCTGCTGACTCAGGATTCAAACGGATATAAAGATTTAAGTATCTGGAACATATATTTTATGTGTATGGTGCGAATTATAGGTTCAAATAAAAGAGGTAGAAGAAAAATATGTAGAGAATTTATAAATGAGTCTAACTCTGGTACTTTGAGGAAGTGGTTTATTATATATTCCATGATAAGGCCCACTGACAGGGTGCTTACTTCATGGGGTTCTGTGCCTTGCTTAAAGTGTCCACGTTTCTCTAGAGTCCTTGGGAGAACCCATTTCTGAGGCTTTCATTAGTGAGGCAGTCAGTGATATCTGCCTGAGAAGTGCATAATTGTAACCTCTGGAATAATGTCCTGACTCACTTTGAAATCACTTAGCCATAAAAATTATTTTGAATTTAATTTTTCTCTCTAGGTCAACAATCTTTTCCAAATGCATTGCTGGTCAATGCATAGTAATAATCCCTCAATGCCTGGGATACTCATTGCCAGAAGTCATGCAGCATGCAGGGTGTAAGGTAGTGACATTATTTGCATAGTTTGCTTAGAGAGAGGCCACATTTGAATACAAAGGATTTTTACAGGAGGCTTCTTTTAAGCAATAGATATTATTAGCCCAAATTACAATTTTACAGGGGTGAGGTTCTAAAGTACAAGTATTAATATAGAGGGCTTGGTGCATTTGTCTGGTTTGTTTTTTGTTTTTTTTTTTTTTTCCTCTTAACTTTATTTTTAAAGAAGATTTAGGTTACAGAAATCTTACATTGAAAATATAGGGGATTCCTGTATACCCTACACCTTCCCCCTGCCACATTTTCCCCTATTAATAACATCTTACATGATTTTAGTTCATTGGTTACAACTGAAGAACAAATATTGAAGCATTGCTACTAACCATGATCGTTAGTTTACATTATGGTTATGCTTTGCAACTTACAGTTTTATATCTTCTGTCAGAATGTATAATGGCCTGTATCCATCATTTCAAAATCATACAGAACATTTCCAAAGTCTAAAAATGACCTATGTTCCACCTACTCTTCCCTAACTGTCCCCTGAGAACCTATGTTAACTACTACCTTTCTCTCAATGTTACAACTTCTTCTGTTTCTACAATATTAATAATTCTACTTTGGTCCATGGATTATATCTTATGTTTGTTCTTTCCTCAATCTTGAGGCTTTTGGGGTGGTGATGTCTGCCTTGCTTCACAGTGAGAGGGAGCTCAGACCTTATAGGGCATATGGAAGAAATTGTTTTGCTTACAACTATAGATACATTTGGGTTTTGGGATGGGCATTGTCCATCATTATCATTTTGTTAGTTGTCCTGTGGAATTTGATGAACAAATCTGACTGCAAATCTGCTGAGATTCAGGAATGAACCAGCATATGAAAAGACCAAAAATTTAAGTCTCTTGTACCTATAGTTAATGGATATACTGCTAATTATAGGTTCAAATCAAGGGGGTAGAAAATAATCATCAGGCATATTGTAAATGAGTCTAATTCTGTCATATTGTGGACCTCAATTATCATGTATTTCAAGGTAAGGCCAACCAATTGGGTGCTGATTTCATGGTTTTGCGTGACTTGCTATAGCGTCAGGATGTTTCCAGATCCCTTGAGGCACACATATTTGAGGCTTTGTTTACTGTTGCAGTTAGTGAGATCTGCCTGAATGGTGCATAAACAAAACATCTGGAATGACCCCCTGACTCACTTTGAAATCTCTTAAAAGCAAACTCTTTTTTATATATTTATTTTTACTTTTGGTTAAGGTGTTTTTCTAAATGCATTACTTGTTGGTGCTTGGTAATAATCCCTCAGTGCCAGGGAGGCTCATCCTTGGGAGTCAGGTCCCATGACAGGGGAAAGTTGAGAGTTTATTTCATGAGTTCGGCTTAAAGAGGGTCCACATTAGAGTAACAAGGAGGTTTTCAGGTGATAACTCTTAAGCACTAGATAGTATTAGGCTAAATTTCAATTTTAAAAGCATAAGATTCATAAGTATAAGCATTAATAGAGAGGGCTTGGTGTATTGGTCTGTTTCCTTTTGTAGGCTCTGACTATGTACTATAGAAATTTTTGCCCCTCTATGAAAAAACATAGCAGAAACTACATAGGATGGAAATTTAATATATTGTTGGCTATTGCGTGCATCTCATCCACTGAGATAACACCCCTGATGACATGGACACATTCATATTGCATAGAAAGAAGTTCCATGTGCATCCTTCCTCACACATCCCCCACCACTCACATCTTGCACCAGTGACCCTCCCCTGCCATTGTTTCCAAAAGAACACTCCCAGAATTGTATTCTCAACCACACTCCTCTTCTCTGCAGAGGTGACCTGTTCCCTCCTACAGCTCTCCCCCATTTCTAAGATATGACCAACGCACCCCCAACCCCACTTATGCTCAAACTCCAGAATCCACTCCTTTCAATTTGTTGCACCACCATCATCCTTGTCTGCTGCCAAACCTACCCCATCTACTTTATCATAGATTCTTCCCAGACTAAGCATCTGCTCACCACTCTGTACTCCCCGGCTCCTGGTAGTCTATGTTACAGAATCACTTAATTCTGTTACATTGGGTTTTTTGTCCTTATTACAATACCACACAGTTTTGATTAATGTATCTTTGTAGAAAGCTTTGAAACCAGGAAATATGAGTCCTAAAATTATTTTCATCCTTTCCAAGAGGTTTGGGTTATCTGAGGACCTTTGTGTTTCCAAAGTAATTTGAGATTAACTTTCACAATTCTGCTTGAATTGTCAGCAGGATTACATTTTATGCAAATCACCTTAGATAGCGTTGGCATCTTAACAATATTAAGTTTAGTTTCCCAAGCCATGATCACAGTATGCATTTCTATTTATATAGATCTCCTTTAATTTCTTCCACCATTGCTTTGGAATTTTTATGATATATATCATTTATATTCTTGATTAAATGTATGTGTAGATATTTTTATTCTTTTACATGCTATTATATGTGGGATTGTTTCATTTATTTTCTCTTCAAATTATTCATTGCTGATTTATAGAAACACAAATGATTTTAGTGCATTGATCTTGTAACCTGTAATATTGTTAAATTTGTTTATTATCTCTCATAGCTTCTTTGTGGATTCTTTGGGGTTTTGTACACATAGGATTCTGGCATCTGTCAACAAAGATGATATTACTTCTTTTATCCAAGGCTACCACTGACATCCAGCACCAGTGACCCTCCCCTGCCATAGTTGCCAAAAGAACATTCCCACAATGGTATTCTCAACCACAATCCCCTTCTCTGCAGATTTGTCCTATTTTCTCCTTCAGCCCTTCCCCACTTGATCCCAAGAGCATGTCCTTTATTGATTTTCTTCCCTAATTCTTTTGGCTTGAACTTCCAGTAATATGTTAAATAATAGTGGTGAAAGGGGGTATCTTTTTCTTGTTCCTGATATTAACCTGTGGAAAAGCTTTAGGTCTTTAAATTTTTAATATAAAGTTTGCCATGGGTTTTTCATATATGCTAGCTTGTGAAGAATACCCTTTCTCTTGTTAACTTTCTGGGTGTTTTTTTTTTTAATCAGAAATTGTGCTGGGTTTTGTCAAATGCCTTTTATGTTTCAATACAGTTAATTACTTGCTTTGTTTACTTTATTCTCTCATATATTTAGTATATAATTGATTAATTTTCTTATGGTAAACCACTCTTCTACACCTGGGATAAATTCCATTTGATCTTGCAGTATAATTATCGCAACTTGAAGTTTCATTTTGTTTGCTAATAAATATCCTAGTCTATGATTTTTGTTTTATAAATCAAAAAGTTCCCTTGATGATTGTGCTTATAATCTCACCCTATGAGCTCTAGGAACCACTAGTCCCATTTAAACTGGTTGAAGCATTGTTGCCCAATTTGGGAATTATCTTCACCTTGGTCCCTGATTTGTATGTTGTACAACATGGCTCCTGTCATTCCATAAAACATTCATCCCCATTTATTTATCAAGCTCTTTTTATAGAGGAGCATCTTTTTCCCCCTAGAACTTGGCTAAAATGGAATATGACTTGCGGACTTCACAAGGATTCTAATGCTGTGCCCAAAGATGCAATGCTTTATATTCTTGGATCTACTGTTGATGATGGTCAGCTCAATTTGCATAATAAAACAGTTCAAATGTGACCACTTATTTTGATTTTTTAAAAAGCTTTTATTCAACAGTCTGATGTGGCATATATGGCATTTCCATTCCACCTATCATAGGACCATGTGTTGGTTAGTTTATTATGTCAACTTGGACAGGCTAAACACCTAATTCTTTATTTAAAGACTTTTCTATATATTGCTGTGAAGATTTTTCAGATGAAGCTTAAATCTACTCTCATTTGGCTTTAAGCAAAGCACATTACCCTGAGTAATGTTGGTGGGCCTCAATCAATTGAATGCCTTAAGAAAAAAACATGAAAGTCCCTAGAGAAGATGAAACTCTGCCAAAATACTACCACATCAATTCTTGCCTATGTTTCCAATCAACCTGCATACACTATAAATTTAAGACTTGTAGGCTATCACATTTGCCTGAGCCAATGCTTTCACATATTCCTAATAATACTATGTATAGTTTTACACATATCTATATCATCTATCTATCTATCTATCTATCTATCTATCTATCTATCTATCTATATGTATATGCTATATAATATATAATAAAATCTATTGGTTCTATTTATCTACAGAAACATGACTGATATTGATTATGGGTGGTTTGGGAAGAAAGTAATTTTAGAAATGGATTTTATCAAATTCTCTGGAGTTTCTATAATGCTTCTCTATTTTGATTTGTTTTAATGCTATTAATGACTCATTTCTACCTGTATAAAAGTGCATAGATAGCGCTTAGTGCCTGCAAATATGTGGCAATAATGATACAAATATCACTCTTTGATATTCTTAATCAAGTAACTTATAAAAAGTAAGGTTCTAGGTGACCATGTATTCGATACCTAAGAATATTTTCAAAGCAAAGAATAATGAGATTGGTAGGGTGAAGGAGAAACTTGGGGAGGAGAAGGATAACCTCAAATCTTAAAATTTCCAGTGCAAATGAAGTATAAGTGTCATGAAATCTATATCTGCTGTAAAGAAAACATATCCTGTAGTCATAGATTTGATACTTCTGAAAACCAAACTCAGACCTCCATTCATGTGTGACTCACATACAATAAAAATGACTTCCCAAACTTACAGGTATCTGCTATTAAAGAAAGGGCATTGACTCAAAAGTAATGGAATCCTGAAAATCTGAATGGAAATATATGGAGAGATCCTGAAGGCTTATAAAGTTTAATCAGGCCTAATTTATAAATACTACTGCATTCATTAAAATTGCCATAACAAACAAAGTTGGCAAGTATTAGCATTGCTGACGTTGTGGAGCAACTGGAACTTGCCTGTAGGATGATGGCAGTTAAAATTGTACAAAAACTTGGAAAATATTATTGAGAAGTTATCTCCACCACTACAAAGAAAAGTAAGAAAATATACTTTCAAAAGGGAGGTTATAGCAGATTTCATCATAACAGCCCCTAATTGACATTGGCCAAGATGTGAGTAAAAAATAATATATAAATATACAAAAACATATATATATATATATATATACACACACACACCATGAAATAATATAAAGTAATAAAAGTGAAAAGTTATGAATATAAAAATATGTAGGTTTAAAGTTGAGTGAAAGCAGTAATTTTAGGTAGCCTGAATAAAAACGTATTGATAAAAAATTTCACCAATAATTGCACATTTTCCAAAGCCAATGTGATTCACTGGAAAAGAACATGTGGATTATTTCTGGAGGCAAAGAAAGAGCTTCTGTCTTTTGACAGTATATGTGAGTTACTTTGAGTTTATATACTTCTCAAGACCAGTTAAGAGTGTGTTTCTGATGTGAGCAGATTAATGAGGGTAAATTGTACCTCAATATAAAAAGTCAGCAATTAATCCTCAAAATTGAATGACTACTTAAAGCTTTGAGTATATATTTAGATATGTATGTTGTTGAACATTTTATGAAGTCAGTGTGATTTACAGATTCTTTATTCCTCCAATAATAGATTTGACAATGATATTTTAGCAAATGAGAATAAATATGGAGATTTGCATACATTTTCAAAAAGATAGATAAATTTTATGTGGCCATTATATGTACAATATTATGCATTAACTCTGAGAAGACCCACAAAATCACTTTGGATAAGTTAGAAAGTGTGATAAATCATTCTCACTCATGATTAAGGCAATCCACTGATCTATACACTTCATTAAATCTTCCTTGACTTCAGTGTTCCTTAGAATGTAGATGAGGGAATTTAGTGCAGGGGTGATGATAGTATAAAAAGGTGACATAATCTTATCATGGTTAACAGGCATGTTGGATTTTGATCTCATATATATAAAAATAGCCATTCTTTAAAATAGTCCTGCCACACCCAAAGGGGATGAGTAAGTGGCAAAAGCCTTCCTGTGGGATTCTGTGAATCTCATGTGGAGAACAGCAGCAAGGATGAGACTACAGGATGTCAGGATGAAGGAAAAGGGGACCAGGAGTACACACAGCAGCTATATGTGGCATACTCATAGACAGCTGTATCAGCACAAGCCAAGACAGCAAGCTTGAGGCCCTCACAGAAAAAATGACCAAGCTCATGTGATTTACAAAACTGGAAGCTTAGGGTAGAAACAGCCTGTATGAGCTCATCAGCACCTACTAGAAACCTATGACCCCAAAGCCATTCTCAGGCATAATTGCAATCTCGTGAGGATGGGATATCTCAGGGGGTGACACACAGTCACATAACAGTCACAGGACATGGCTTCCAAGATGAAAGACTCTCCATCATCCAGCATGAGGTACAGGAATATCTGTAATATACAGCCAGCAGGGGAGATGAATTTCTTGCCCGTCAAGTAGTGAGCAGGTTTTGCGGCACAATGGTGAAAACCAGCATCACGTCTATGGGGGAGATCTGGCTCAGAAGAAAGTTCATGTGTGTGTGAAGCCTGTGGTCCTGATGAATGTGGACGATCATGAGGGCATTGCCCAATAAGGATATGAAGACAATTGTCAGTATCATCACAAAGATGAAGAGCTGTGCCCCTGAGTAGTTAAAGAGACCTAGATTAATAAAATCTGATTTGTGGTTTCATTTTCCATGATTCAACAAGATCAACACTGTTAACATTTGTGTTGAATATGTATTAAAAAATACAAAAATAAAAATTTAAAGAAAAGAGTTTTCAGCCTTTAAAATACTTTGTTGCAATTATATGTCCTGATAAATCAGTATGAATATAATGAAATTGATCTTTCAATTACTATTTGCAAAATGTTTTCATACTTCCAAATTTTCATGAGAAGTAATTTTCAGCTTGAATTGGAATTAAATAATACAATGAGTAAAAGGAATAGTTTTTGTTTAACTCCCACTATTACATAAGTATTATTTACTTCTATTAGATAACAAACCAAATGCATGAGAATGATTCCCAGACTTACTCCTTTATATTTTCCCGTGCCTTATATGATGTATAGTTAATATTCTCAGAAACAAATTAATTCAATATTTTCAAAAACATAAAAGCTACATACTTGACAATTGAGTTCCACATCTACAACAAAATATTTTGAGACCTGCCAAAGTTAGTTAATTTTTCAAGGAAGAATAGTCCTTCAAGGAAATTTTTGTTCCACATTTCAAAGCAAGAGTATAAGAAAAAATTGAATAATAAGAGTCCCCTACTAAATGCTAATAGGCAGGAGTCTCTCAAGAGCAAGGAAGATTCCTAAAAGGGGAGGACAAATCAGTGTGTCAAGACCTCTTGTTTCATGTAACTAGGAATTTTATCATCCAATGAGTCAATCCAGGAGGTCATCATGGGCCCCAGGGAGATGGGGAGGGAGCAACAAAATAGATCAAACAGGGGGTATTTAATGTAAAGTGGAAATGTTCTTCATTACCTTACAGTGATGGACACAGGATATGGTAAATATCAAAATTTATAGAAGTTTATGGTCTAAAATGTAAACCATACTGTAAACCATTGACAATGTTTAGTAGCTATGTTTTACTATTTGTATATGAGTTATAACAATGCTACCATCCACATATAAAAATATTTTATTATGGGATGAGAAAAGGGGGAGGAGGTTGGGTATATTAGAATCTTTTGTATTCTGTGTGTGACTTTGCTGTAACCTAAAACTTCTTTGAAAACAAAATGAAAAATAGTGAGACATTGGGGAACGAGAGGGGGAAGGTGCCATGGTACAGACTGGATACCATATTGCAGTGATAAAAGGCAAAATGTCAAAAAAAAATTTTTTTTCATTATTTAAATACCCTAATTTTTAAATTGTATTTTATTTTAGTTTTTTTTTCCTGTATTTTATCTGTTGCATTTAAACTTATCATAATTATTTCATTTTCCTCTCAATTATATTTGGCTATTGTATTGGCTTCATCTTTAAAGAAGCCTTGGATCACAGAAAGGTTACAACTTGGGTGGGAGAGGATCGTTGGTTGGGGGTGTCAGGGATGGGGGGTTCATGCAAGGAAGTTCACCTGAATATAGATACAAAGTATATAAAATTGTTCAAATGTTCACAGGGCATTGTCACAGAGGCTGGAGAATCTCTCAATAAATGAGAGAATATTGAATTCCCATCCTGGAGAGCTCTGCCACATTCTCCAAGGGAGCAGCAACAGTCCCCCTAGTACAGGGACAGTGTCTGGCAAAGGAGCATGATCCAATGATGGGCCCCTTTTATTGATGACTAGCTTTATGAGTCTTTGCTCTTGAAATTGAAACTTAGCCTATTTTTATGGTGTGCCTAAGGGTTGCCTCCTGAGAATGTTCTTGTTGCTCAAATGTGGCCTTTCTCAAAAGCCAAACTCAGCATATGAATTCATTACCTTCCTCCCAGTTTGAGACATGACCCCCCAGGATGAGCCTCCCTGGCACCGAGGGATTTCTACCAAGTTCCAATGGGCAATATGCCTGGTAAAATACCATGAATAAAAGGGGGAAAAGGTAAAGACAAATGAGTTCATATGGCTAAGAGACTTCAAAGTCAGTTGGGAGGTCATCCCAGTGTTAACACTTACGCACAACTCAGTAGGACTTCATAGACTTCTAAAGTGGATATCGCCTGAAACAAAGGGACTACTGAGGACTCTGGGGACACCCAGATGTCAGGGAAGATAGCCACAGAGTTTGGTGCCTTGACAGTAAGCCCTGGTTTGAAATTTGTGCTATTTAGAGTTACAGAGTTGGACCCAAATACATCTTCCCTGCACATGGTTCTTCTGTCCCTTCTATTCAAACCTATATATGGTGCTGGAGTTTGTAGGTGTACATCCAGAGACTTGAGTCTTTGGGCTGTCCATGTGCCAGGTGGGCCTGGAATCTCAGTGGAGCTGCAACTCCTACACTACAGCTCAATGGACATCCCCAGGTCACCTGGCAGGGAGATGATGATGGTCTACAGCCATCCCAGGGTATGGAGAGAGTCTGCAGCTCTCAGCAGGATAATCCCATCCATCTTATCCATGGGATATAAGTCCCCTCTCAATTGAAGGTGGAGTGGACATCACCATCCCAGACTCCTCAGAATGGGGGGAAGAGCTATGGACTAGAGTAGACTTACTGGTATTCTACTCTAGATATATTGTGATTCAAGCAATGGAAGAAATTACAACATTGATGTGGAGGCAGTGGCCACTGGAGGCTCTGGGGTCAGGGAGAGGGAAAGGCAGTTGTAACACAGGGGCTTTTTCGGGACTTGGGAATTGTCCTGAGTGACATTGCAAGGATAGATATAGGCCATTTTATATCATCATATAACATGGACAACTGTGTGTGAGAGAGTGTGGTCTACAATGTGAACTATGGTTCATGCTTAATGACAAAGCCCCAGGATAAATGTGATAAATGTGATTTATCACATTTATTGATGTGTGCAGGTGATGCAGCACAGTAATGAAGGATGTTTATGTGGGAGGTTGTGGGAATTATAGGTGGTTGGGGCATACGGGGATCCCCATATTTTTTGTGTAACATTTATGTAATCTAAGTAACTTCAAAAAATTTTTAAATAATTATTTTAAAAAAAGAATTGACTTTAAAATGAAAATATGAAAATAATTAAAATGTTTCATGTGACTATTAAATATTACAAAACTATGGGTTTAAAATATAGTGATGCTAAACTTTTCATATTAATGTTCTTATCCAAATTTCAGATGCAATAAAAGTTTAATAAATACATATTTTAAATATACATAAGATATAAATGATGCAAATAAACTCAAAATTAAAATTGTTAAAAAAAATAAAAAAATAGAATAATAAGTGTCCTCAACTAAACGTTAATAGACCTATGAAGACATGTCACCAGGACCAGGAGAGGGAATTAAACCTGTCAGATAGGTGGTCAGTGGCTAATGATCAATGTGTTTTATGTGTTCTTACATATGATTTAAAGCTAGTGAAATATGACCTTGATTAGGAATATATACAACATTGAACATTAATGAGGGTACAACTCCCACCTTGGGCCATAGTAAGACTATCTAAAGCCATTCTATTTTGTAAAACTACCTTAAGAAATTGAGAAGTTTTTTCATTCAACAAGGAAATAGCTACATTAGAATCATTAAGGGCTTGTGCAGTGTGATTAGCTAAGACAGTTTCATGTTTTCAGTGACTATTGCAGCACCACCTGGATCAAAAGCAGCTAATGGATAGAACCACCAGGGAGTTCACTTTACTCTAAACCTAGCTTTAACCACTTCCCAATTACTGAGAATATGGGGTAACGAATCATAAAAAGGGGTGAGGACTTAGGGTTGACCCATGTACATCATCTGGTATAGTTTTAGGGCAAATACAGCCACCTGTTTTGCCCACAAGTCCATAACCATCCTGTAGGGGATGGATAAGTCACAGTTGATAAGCAATAGGCCTGCCATTGGAAAAAGCTATCACTTTTTATCTTGACAGTGAAATTACACAATTTGAGGGGTAAACACCCATATTATTGATTCTCTCCTGTCATCCATTACAGACAAGATTAATGTGATCCTGTAGTAACATATACAGTGTATGCTAATAAAAGTTTAGACTTATTCACCTGTTTCCCTAAAAGAGAAAAAATATAATTATGAGTCTTATTGGAGGACAGCAGCTGGATTTTAGGTTTAAATGAGAAGGCCTTGTTCCAAATTTGTCAATGAGTTATTTCCTGCTTTGCCATACAATTTGCAGGAGTGACAGTTCAAGGAAGACCAGTAACACCCAACGATGGTAGGTTTGTACAAATCCAACATTGGATCCAATTGTGGGCATGTGTCACTGATGAAGCCCCCTGCAAGGAGTTATTGGCGAGGGTACTATGGGCAGAAAGAAAGATGTTTATGGGGGACAATAAGGGGTAGATTATGCTACTTTAACAGTATAGAAGCAACATTTCAGTTAGTCAATAACAAAGTACCAGGTAGGGGAATTTTATGAGGAGGCTTCT
>JAQZBX010062142.1:0-16959 GCA_029593785.1 Cabassous unicinctus
GTGAACTTGGCCCTGATCTGGGGAGGAACCTCATCCTTCCAGTACATGCAACAACTCTAGATGCAAGTTCAGGGTTAACGTAACTTATTTCTCATGACTGCATCCTACCTGATGTGATTATGGTTTTATTATTTCAACTGCTTTCAAGGTAACCTTTTCTGCCCTTTATGCGTATTCAAGAGAGTTGGCGAGCAGTGCCCTTACTGCTTTATAGTCACCTGCGGGGGAAAGGGGAAGAGAGAGGATATTTAAAGAAAGAGCAGTTTGCTGTGGTCCCTCCAGAGACCCTCCTGCCGATACCCCTCATTACTTTCGTCAACATCCTGCTTTTCCACTGGAGCTGACTTGCAGCCCCTCAGACCATCCACCAGTAGTACTTGCCAACAAAACCTCAGTACAGTTTCGGGAAATTTCCCTGTTCATAAAAGGCTCTGCACTGTAACAGCCAGCACAAAGATAACAAGAACACACGATCTGATTTTCATGGTAAAAGGCCATTTTGCATGTGAGTAACATGCTTAAAAAACCTTGCTGGGGTTGATAAGTCTCCAGTGCCATTTTTTTGCTGGCCTGGTGGCAGCCTCCTTGGAATGAATGGCAGCAGAGGAGTCAGAAAATGTCTGCATGAGGGCAACCACAGCCAGGATTTGCTAATAGAGACAATATCTTGCCCTGAAGGCACTTTCCAGCTGCAGCCCTGAAGCACACACGTTGAGAATGTATCACATGGAACTGTCAGTCAGTACTGGAGCCAGAAAATTGTTGTTTCAAATGTTACAGTACAGGAAAATCGCCTCTCTGCACTTGCTGCCAAAAAAATGACAGCTTAATTTATGCCACACTGAAGCTACATTACAGAGCCATTCAGCTTGGCAGTTAAGTACGCTCCATGCTCCCATCTCCCCCCTGTGCAAGTGCACTGGGGAGAAATACACAGGGGCTATAATAAGGACAATTGGCCATGGGGTTTGCCATGTCAGTGGAACTAAATACAGGTGAAACAGTATCAGCAATAAAATACATCACCCCCACCTCCTATGGGGAAATCTACTTCTGCCTGTGCAGTTGCAAATATTCAGGAAGGCTGCGTGGCCACATTGTTATGCATGTGATAGATTAGGAAGAGCTGTGCTGGTGTCAACCCCCTGGGTTTCTGTTGAGGGGAGTGCTGCAGTATTACGCTATTACGGGTGACTTTGAAAATTATGTCAGTATCCTTGATGCAGACCTTCAAAACTTGGCAATGTTTACCCTCTCTGAAATGAAAAATCTGATGGTAGGATACTGTAGCCGAGTATCCATATTTTTCATCTAGTTGTACCTTCGGGTATTAAAGATGCCTTGAAATAACCAAGTCTTTTTTTTAAAAAAAAAAAAACAATCCAAATAATTATCATCAAGGTTACATTTCATATTCCTTCTCTATTTTCCACACACAGTGAACCATCATTGACTTGAACTGCAAACAGCACTACTTCTTTTGGGCAGCAATAACAGAAAAGTTAGAGATTAGCTAGAGGTGTTCTTTTCTTCACAGGCTCAGTTGGGAAGCTTCCCTAATGTCACCCAAATTCTAACAGATATTCTAATTTATATCAACATTTCAGATGAGGAATAAAAATCTTGCTATCTCCGTGACAGGGTATATTGCTACTATTTCATGTGAAGGGGGCCAGATTTCATAGTCCGATTCATAGGAGACCTCTTTCCCAGAGTGGCCATCTACAATTGGAATATTAATTGGGTCTCAGGATATTTTTGCCAGGAAGAGATTTATAAGTAGTTTACAAAATATTTATAAGGCAAGCCTTGTAAAACATCATGGCCTCGAGAAAGCAGGTTCTCAGCAATTGGCTTCTTTCTGCTCAGTAAGCCATTCATAATAAAATGAGCAGCCCTCAAAAGACAGCAAATGCATTTGCAATGGCTGTTGATGTGCTATAAATCATTCTCAATAAAATGACTTGTGGAGATAAATGATACATATCTATTTAATAATCCATTATCCAAAGCAAATATTCTACCTTAAAATAAAGCAGACGCTCTTGCACTAGTTGTTGATGTGTTAGAGCTTCTCAGGCTAATGGTAAAATGATTTGTAAAGTGGAGCTCAGGGTGCTGGACATTGTGTCTCCTGTGCTTTGGAGAGATTAATATCTCTTCATAACTCATCAAGAGAAATGCCTGAAAATAAAAACACCAACCAATATGTTCCCCTATATCTGTAACCCTAGTCATTTTAGCTTCTTCATTTTGTGCCTTCATTGTCAAAACACTGACTTTTTCAGCATGTATCTGCAGGGGGGTGATGGGCTTTACTGGCCTATGATAATGAAGGTGAAATTGTCCTTTAATTGCTAATCTTATCATGTACAATATACCATCCTTAGTCGCATCAGAATCAGCACTAAACAATAAGGAAACCACTCACCTCATGAAAGCAGGAAGATAAGGGGACTGTTCTAAGAAGTTAAATTTCCCCCAATTTAAAATCCTCCTGGTACACTCACTGTGGCATATATAAATTACACAGCTATTTTCCATCCAAATACTGTCCTTATGTCTCCTTCCAGTGTCCTTTGGTCTGTGTAGCTGTCAGCGCTGCAGGACACCAAGCAGGGCAACCTTCAACAAGTCAGCTCTCTGTGTTTGTTTGCTCACTAGTTTTTCTCCAACAGAGACTTTCTTAGTTTGCCAGGACTGCTATGACGAACACCACAAACTGGTTGGTTCAAACAACAGGATTTCAATGTCTTACAGTTTTGGAGGCTAGAAGTCCAACATCAAGGTACTGGCAGCGCTTACTTTCTCCTGGAGGCTGTTACTTTCATTGAAATTCTCCATCACGTGACGATCGCTTGCTCTGTCCCCTTGTGACTGCTCTTCTGGTTTCTGATAACTTCCAGCTTCTACTTCCGTGTCCAATTTCCTTTGCTTATAAGGATTTCAGCCACATTGGATTATGGCCTGCCCTCTTTCAGCTTGACCACACCTTAACTAATAACTTCATCTTTAGGGGTCCTATTTACAAATGAGTTCATACTCAAAGGCACATGGATTAAGACCTGAACCTGTCTTTTGTGGGGCACGTAATTCAGCCCCCAGCAAAGACTCAACCTGAGGTGCTCTTTAGAGCTTCTTCCAGCTTTAAGTAACTGCAATTCTTAACATTTTGCTCTCTTCATGTTCATATTAATATTTTCACTCTTCTGTCTGGTTTTGTTGTTTGTTTCTCTATCTTGGATTTTTTTAATCCTAAAGAGTAAGGAGTCTTCCTAATTAAGCTTAACACTGTTATCCCACATAGTTAGAACCTTCAAAGGATGACTGTGGTCATAATTATGGAGTTCATTCAATTTGTCATACAAAATACTGCCATGTTTGAATTTGTATAAAGCATTGCTCCTTCCTCTCCTCCAGCTCAAGAATCCACTTGTTCAGTGGCTACTAGCCAATTCATGTTCTCTATCCTTTTGGTTTTCCACTATTCACAATTGTGTCTGTAACTATGGCTTACCAGTCACAGAATGCTTGCCTGAAGTTGAATGGCAGGTGAAGTTGACTCTGATTAAATGACAGTTCCATAAACCCATCATACACCCCCATGTCATGCTAGGCATTCTCAGTTCATGTGCCCAGGTTCTTAATACTTCTTCATTGGAATGTTTATATTGCTGTCGTTTATATTCAAAGCATTTCAGGCAATCAGACCCTGATAGATATACTTCCACAGAATCACAAGGATTTCCTGTACAGTAATTATTTGCTCTTAATGTTTTACCACTCCACTAAAAGGAGACCAGAGTTGGAAAGCATACAGTATTATTCAACAGGAATTTATTGAACACCTACTATGAGCCATGTAGTATTCTAGGCATTAGGGCAGACATTATCTGTTGCCTCAAGGAATATTTGTGCTACTGGCTTTATAGTTAACGTTTAATTTTTAAATAAGAACTCATTACCATGCACTTTGATGAACTCCCTTGAAAAGAGTATGTAAGTTTTTCTTCATGAATAGCATGGCAGTTATGCATTTAAGTTCATGCTCTTAACATTAACCTGGATCTTCAGAGAAAAATTTCCAGAAGGCAGCAAAGTATGATGATCACTTGACCAGAGTTGCAGTTCTTCCAATATGAATGCAGGTCCCCACACCTTTAAGATCAACTGTTCCCCAAACTATGGAAACAGCCAGTGTACTTCCTATGAATTAGCGTGGCACATTATGCTGCTTATCTACTGACTCGGCCACCAGCTTACCTGCCTGAGGCTTCCCACCCACTCTCCTCTGCATGGCTTCACAATTTTACTCTGACTTCTCCCCTGCCTGAACCATTTTCCTTTTTTAATTTGTGACGTTAACTTTCCTCTAATCCCATCAGGTTGTCCTTTTTTAAGGCATCAGGTGTCCCATGATGAATCTATTATAACAATTTTGTTTGATCTGATACTAAGGTAACTTCAATAGCATACACATAAACCATTCCTAAATCCCTCTGTCTACCCACCTTTTTGTTGTACTTGTTACAAATTATACCTTTATACATTGTATGTCCAAAACCTTAGATTTATCATTGATTTTTATGCATTTGCATGGAGTTATACACCAAAAAATATAATACAATAATTCTGGCATTTATAATTACCCATATGGTTACTCTTATGAGAGGTCTTTATTTCTTTATGCTTCTTTGATCCACAAGCTAGTCCTTTCCTTTCTGACTGAACAACTCCCTTTAATATTACTTGTAGGGCAGGTCTAGTGGTGATGAACTCCCGCAGCTTTTGTTTATCTGGGAATATCTGCATCTCTACCTCATTTTTGAAAGGCATCCCACTGAATATAAAAATTCTTAGTTGGCAATAGTCACATTTTCAAGCTTTTTGTGGATCCCAGAAAATATCATGTCTTTAGAGCTAGTCCATTCCTGTGCATGTAAACTCTTGATTAAATTACTTCTGTTAAGGGCCTTTGATTAGATTGCATGACCCAGGGTGGGTCTTAATCCTTTTACTGGCATCCTTTATAAATGGAGGACTAAAAGCAGCAGACAAAGGAAAAGGAAAAAAAGCAGAGACAGAGAAACCTGGAGAGGCTGAGAGAGAGGTCCCGGAGGCCAGAGGCTGGAATCAGTGGAGCACAGAGGCATGGAGACAGGCCCCTGAAAGGCTGAAAGAGACAAGGCCTGGAGGAGAGGGGAGAGACCAGCCATATACCTGAGCACCCGCAGCTGAGCTCAGGGAGGAAGCATCTTTAGATAATGCTGCCATATGCCTGATCACCCACACCTGCAACTAAGTGAGACAGCATCTCTTGATGATGCATTGATTTGGACACTTACGTGGCCTCAGAATTGTAAGCTTTAACCTAATGAATTCCCATTATGAATCCAACCCACTTCTGGTATATTGCTCCCAGCAGCCTTTAGCAAACTAAAATAACAATTGTTTTCCTTCAGCACTTTATTTTGTCCCATTTCTTTCTTGCTTCCATGGTTTCAGATGAGACATCAGCACTTACTATTATTGGACTTCCTTGTACATAGCATGTTGCTTTTTTCTTGCAGCTTTCAGAACTCTCTTTGTCCTTGGTGTTCAACAGTTTGATGATATATGTCTTGGCAGGGTTCTCTTTTGGTTTGTCCTGTTTGGGCTTCATTGGGCTTCTTGAATGTGTATATTCATGGTTTGCATTAAATTTGTGACATTTTCTGCCATTATTTCTTTGAATATACAGGTGTCCCTGTATGTGTATAGGGGTTACTCTGCTTCCTCCAGAACAGGGCCAGGGACCCACAAAGGGAATGAATGCTGGCTTCACATGGTGGAAGAGGGGCCAGCAAGTGTGCCACAAGCTTCTCCTACAAGCTGTGTATTTTCGATTTGGTACTCACCCAGTTACTAAAACCCTGTAGCTGATTTCTGGAATTTTGAGGAAGATGGCACTGCCAGTTCTTGCTACTTGTTCCAAGATTATGTGGGGGAACCAAAGCCTGGGTCATCTTAAACTGCCTTCTTGGTCGACTGGAAGTCTGTTGGCTGCTTTTTTTTTTAACAAACCAAATTTACTGATACATTATTAGTCAAGCATAAATCCATCCAAAATGTACAATCAGTGGTATTTGGTATAATCACATAGTTGTGCATTCATTACTTCAATCATTATTAGAGCATTTTCATTATTCCAATAATAATAATAATAAAAGACAAAAACTCATCACCTCTCAATCTCTCTATGCTTCCCCTTCTATATATAGCTGCTATTCTGTTTCCATCTCTCTAGTTTATTTGTATTTATATTTTGTAAAAAAAAAGTCTTATATATGCAATGTTACCCATATTTGTATTTCACATGAGGTTTCACTATGTGATACAGTCCCATATAATATTTTTTAGCTTTCCTTCTAGTAATATACATGTCCTTAGACTTTCCCTTTCAACCATTGTCATACCCATAGAATAGTTCTGCTAGTTATAAACACTGTGATGTGCTTTACCATTTGTATTCATTTCCAAAGGTTTACAAACAACCTTTTTTACCAATTCCTCACAGATTAACCCTCAACTTTCCATTCTCTACCTTCATTCTATTTTATGGTGACCTATATTCTAATTATTAATTCCATGAGTTTACTCAGTATATTTAGTTCATAATAGTGCAGTCATACAGTATTTGTCCTTTTGTGTCTGGCTTGCTTCACTCAACATAATGTCCTCCAGGTTCATCCATGTTGTCATATGTTTCACAACTTCATTTCTTCTTGCAGCTGCATAATATTCCATTGTTCATATATACCACAATTGTTTCCCCATTCATCAGTTGATGGACACCTGAGTTGTTTCCATCTTTTAGCAACTGTGAATAATGCTGCTATGAACATCGGTGTGCAGACGTCTGTTCATTTCACTGCTCTCAGTTCTTCAGGGTATATACCCAGTAGTGGTATTGCTGGGTCACAGGGGAAGTCTATATTCAACTTCCTTAGGAACTACCAAACAGTCCTCCATGGTGGCCATACCATTCTACATTTCTACCAACAGTGAATAAGTGTTTCTATCGTTCCATATCCTCTCCAACACTTGTAGTTTTCCATCTTTTTAATAGTGGCCATTCTAATAGGTGTGAAATAATATCTCATTGTAGTTTTGATTTGCATTTCCCTAATTGCTAAGTGATGTTGAACATTTTTCATGTGATTTTTCACCTTTTCACCATTTGTATTTCTTCTTTGGACAATTGTCTGTCTAAGTTTTTGCCCATTTTTTTAATTGGGTACTTTATCTTTTTATTGTTGAGTTGTAGTATCTCTTTATATATAACAAATATTAAACCCTTATTGGATATTTGATTTCCAAATATTTTCTCCCATTTAGTCAGCTGCCTTTTCACCCTTTTTTCAGAGTCCTTTGTGTTGCAAAAATGGTGAATTTTGAGTAGGTCCCATTTATCTATTTTTTGTTGTTGTTGCTTGTGCTTTGGGAGTAAGGTTTAAGAAACTACCGTGTTGGCTGCTTTTAAGTATTGCAAATCATATTATGTTTATTTAATCAAAACTACTTAAGAGACTTTTTACTTTTCCTGCTATCTCTTACTGACCACAGTTCAAACCTGACCTTTTAGAGAAAACATTTAGTAGCCTCTCTCCTTTCCCCACCTTGCTTCATGTATCATGATCAGTTTCTGAATTTACTCAATTCCTTATCTCTGATTTACCACTGTTTAACACTCAAAACTGACAATGTATTTGTATTTACCTTCACTGCCCTACTTTGGTCACGGTTTTTCACTCATATTCTGGCTGTTAATTCTTCTAGTATATATTAGCTATTGCCCTGCCATCTCTTGGTTCCCTATGAGTTGGTAACCTCCCCTTCCCAAATTCTGTCCTGCCCTTCACCCCACTATGTTTGAAAGTAGATCAGATATTTCCCAACAAACTGCCTGAATTGCTACTTTAAATGTGTTCCATTCTCTCAGGAGTTACCTCTAAAGTTAAAAAACATCTAAATATACACAAACATAGCAAAAAGTATAAGGTGCTTTTTTTTTTTACACTGTCACGTTTCAACACATGTTTAAAAATGGGAAACCTCTTGAGATAGGATGTAGTCAGCAAGATGTCTACACTTTAAAATTGAATTCAAGATGTTGAACCCAAAACAAAGATTGCTGTGGAAATTAGCTGTAGTTATCAAGCAAAGAATGCATAAACGAATGAATGGATTGAGTAATTATTGCCTTGCTTTATCTTCAGTTCCAGTTTCACTTTTGGCTTGTGGTGACTGTTGGAAAAATGTTGTTCTGCACTGGACTAGTCTTGTAGATAGCTAAGGAGCCTCTTTGTTCCTCAGAACAAAGGTCTATGGTTTGGCTCAGGGGGTGTGCTAAATTTGTGGCAACTTTTTCAATGTATATCAGTGAGGCAAAAATCATTTTCTACTTGTAAAGATGAGTTTACATATGTAACAGTTCAAGTCACTTAGATTTATGTGATTGATTGTATAATTGTTAAAAACTATGAAAAATACATCATTCTGAGGAATTAAGGCAGATACACAAACAGCCTCTTGGTGCTGCTACACTAAGGTGATCAAAACATCTCACATTGTTGCATCTGACTATGTGTTTGCAATGTGTTGATTGATAAAGGACCAAGATTTGAGGTGTGCATTCCTTGTGCTGGGCCCCAAAACAATCTTAGATAAACCTAGCATTTGGGTTTGTTTGTTTTATTTAACAAATGTATTATACTTACTAAGTTAGGTTTTGTTTATATTAAGCCACTCAATCTGTATAAAGCCCTAAGAGGTAGGTAGTACTACTGGATCCAAGTTTAGAAATGAGGAAACAGAGCACCAGGTCATCTAACTAGTCAGCAATGAAACTAGAATTTAAATCCAGGAAATCTGGCTCCATAGTCCCTATTAGCCCCCACACGATGCTGCCTCTCCATGAAAGAACAACTCATTTAATATTGCTTATGTTATAATATATGTCAACATGGCCCCGAATGCAGGACAAGGTGAGACTTGGTTGAACTCCATCCAGGGAGTTGGAATTTCCAAGGTGGCCTCAGCCTAGGGCCATCTCATAGGCCAGCTTCTCCATTTCTGTGTCCCTGGTCTAGCACAATACTCCGTGGTATGGAGCTGAAATTGTGAAATGAGGGACTGGACCTCTGATCTCTGACAGGTCATGATTCTCAGCACAGCTCAGTGGTTAAGTTAATGGATTCCAGAACCAGACTCTTGGACTTGAATTCTGACTGTGGGCTGTGGTGGCACCAATGGATGCCATGGCAGGCATTTTGGAGGGGTTAGCTTAGCCTTGTAATCTCTACCATCCACTATCACCCTAAATAAACCTCTACTCTTCAGTAGAAACAGGCAGCCTACTGAATGCAGCTTTAGGATGACACTCTTGGCTCCCATTAATTCCAACCCCTCTTCTGACAAAATTTCCTTGGCCAAGCTCTTCCCATGAAGACATTCTGCAACCACCATTCACCACTGAAGGTGGGCAACTTGTCTGACCTACTTCTCCCTCAGTTTCTATATCTGAGTAGTGGGAATTACAGCAAGGATGAAATAACATCCTTATGTAAATCACTAAGTACAGCAACAAATCCTTAGTAAGCACTTAGTAAACCCTATTTCAAACCTGTTTTCCCCTGTTATTGAATAATCAGGAATTACAAATTCTCATCAATATTTCAAACAAGTCATTGGAAATTACAGAATTATTCTTAGGAAGGTTGCATAGGCTAAAGCATCAAGTTTTTTTGCTTTTGCTGATATTGAATCATAGTAACGTACCTAGTAACACTTGTTAAATATCCTTAATTAAAAAGTGGAAAAACAATTACTTTAAAATGCAGTTTGATATATAAAAATTATCTAAGCACTCTAATTTACACAGGCTTTTAAATGTTATTAACAGTGATAGTAAAAATTATTGTTATATAGATTTTTATTTAACTTTTCACTATTAGCCTCAAAGAGCATTTATTAATCACCTACTTATTTAATTGAGAATTTAATAAGACCAGGCACCATAAAGAAAGAAATATATGACTACAGTCTATAGGAATATAAAACCTTCTTTAGGTTACGTGTTTTTACATCCTCACCAGACTTCTGAATTTTAAAGCCTAGTTTTCTAGCTCCTCAAGGGTTGAAGTCATATCTTCTGTGTGGGCAGACTAATTTATTGAGATATTGATTTGTGTTTGTTCTCACTACATTTTTCACCCTTCCCCTTCCAAGCAGGTTTTGCTTTCCTTTTACTGGAGGCTGGGAAAGGGAGCTATTTGGTGGCAGGGATTGTTGTTGTGGGTGGAGAATATCAAAGTTATTTCTTTGTAGTTGTCAATAGTACTTGTGTTCTTCTGTAAAGCCTCAACTGATGAGTGGCACTACTCTATTTGTCTTGAGAGGAAGGGGATAGAGGAAGGTGTCTCTCCACTTGTGAAAGAGGACAAGGGGAGAAGAGACTTCCTCCAGGCTGGGAAGTGTGGGGGCGGTTCAAAGGTTGCAGGAGTGGTATAGGCCCCCACACCACTTGGTGTCAGTACCCCAGAGACATGGCCCATTCTCAGAGAAAATGGCTGTGTGTGCACTTCAGGAGACTGTACCTGGGCATCAGATTGGGGCTTCCATACTTGCAAGATTCTTGGAGCCCCCAAGAAACATGGACACAAAGAGCTGCCAGAATTCAAGGACTGCCTTGGCTTGGACTTGGGTGGTAGCCCAGAATTACCTAATGTTCTAGGCACCATGCAAGCCTTCTGGATTTTGTATGACCCAAAAAGGGGAGAAGACGGAGCCTTAATGCTGCTTTTTAGGTAGAGAGTACATAGTTAGATTTCCATTTATTTAAATAAAACAAAAAAAGAGACTTACCTTGCAGATCCTATAGTTTGTGGATTTTGTCTTATTGCTGTGTATGCCTTTGCACAGTACTTTACACGTTAGGTGATTAGTAAATATTTTTTGTTAAATTGGCTTGAAATTGCACCTGGAAATGTATGGTAGCAATGCTAATTGAGGTTTACACAATAAAGTAGATTCTTCCCACAACAGAGATGAGAAACTATCTAAAAAGCAATTACTTTGGTGATTAACAATGATGTTGCCACAAAGCAAGTGTGTGGTACAGAATATGTACAAAAGGGTAAACAAAATAGTGCCAGTTCAGAGTGCGGATCTTTGTGTCACATGCTAGCTGAATGGATGAGTTATGCCCTTGTTTAATTTGTCAGCATTTCAATTAGAACATCATTGGTGACACTTCCTCCTGACACAGGCTATTTTGCTCTTGCAACAAACTTGGCCATTGGCCACATCTCCCATTATTGATGATGTGAATTTATGTATTGCAGATATAAATGATTTAATTGCATATATAAATGATTTAATTGCAGATTAGATAAATATGATGTAGACATTTCCAATCACATAATTATTCAAAAGATGATAATAATTTGTTCCCATTTGTCAAATAATGTTACTGCATTTTAATTTACATTTTCAGAAGATTTAATTAACCAAGTTGTAGGAACTTAGGAACAAGCCACCTTAAATCCTTCTTGGAACAAGGCAGGATATAATAAATAAATAAATAGACAAGAGCAGATTGTCCCTTTTACTGATATGATTTCTTTCCTCTAAAGATTCCTTTCATTTTTTTTCTAAAGGATAATCTAATATACTTGTGGGTAACCCATCAACATTAAAATTAATGATTACAGAAGACATAAAGCAACCGATTTAGGATTACCATTTTAAGATCCAGTTCTTTTGAAACTGTTCTTTGATATTAACTTAGACCAGGTGAATTGAAATTGGGGGTCCTGGGAATTCTTAAACATGGATGGGAAAGGGATTGCATCTTTTGTTGTACTACCCACTAATGAAATTTAGTCTTTTTTTCAGTTATAACGAAGGCAACAAGTCCCAAAAGTATTTGCAGTACCTGCAATTTTGTCACTGATCAAAATCTCATTAGAGCTTGCTATTTAAATGTGGTTAATAAAGAAGCATGCATCTTTTGTACAGAATTATGTATTTCAGTATTGACTTCTTTTGTAATCTTTTGTATTTGATTTTTGTGCATTTAAAAACATTCTGAGAAGGAGTCTATAGGCAGCACCAGATGGTCAAAGGAGTCCATGGCAGAGAAAAAGTTAAGCCACCTTGGCTTAGACCAGGGCTGTATATAAAGTTTCATTAAGGAGTCCTGGATTCAAAGTCGCATCTGTAAGCCACAGGGACCGTCTTGTATGCCTTTGTATTTCCAGCATTTAGCACAAGTTCTGCACATAGCAAGAGCTTAATAAATACTTGCTAAAAATTTAATAAACAAATATATATGCCTCAGTATATAATAAGAAGTATTACAGACGATATTTTTTTCTTAAATCAGAAAATCATTAAGGGGATGGGAACCTGTTCTCATCTTTTCAAGAAATAGTTTGTACTTCATAAATTTTTGCCAGGTAATGAATTTTTTAAATCCCATTTTTAATAACACTAATGCATACAAGTCATGTTGTAATATCATCAATAGCTCATTTGGCTTATATAACATACACCTAAGGAAGTGAGAAGGAACAAAAGATTTAAAACTTTGGAAGAGATTTTCTTCAAGGTCAATAGCAATTTCAATATGAGTCACAGTATTCATAGATTAAACTCAAGCATTTGCCAATTGTCATAAAAGGAGAGAATGGGAAAGTTTTTAATGGGGGAATATAGAGAATTCTGATTTAGAAAGGGGTTTATTTTCTCGAGGGAGTGAGAGTCTTGCTAGAAAACAGCTCTTTCCCACCTAAAACTTAAAGGCCAAGATAAACAGTAGTGATCTAGTGAAATACGATGGCCCACAGGTTGCAGTGTCCCCTTGGCCAGGAAAGCCTTGGAGATCAACAGGGCCAGAACCAATGAATAAACAGTACAGACCCTGATGGCATGCTGCTGCCCAGGACAGAGAGCCTTACAGGGTGCGTATTAGCTTCCTATTGTTGCCATATCAAATTACCACAAACTTAGTGGCTTAATTTATTTATATTACCTTAGTTAGGTCAAAAGTCTGACATGGGTCTCACTGGGCTAAAATCAGGGCATTGGCAGGACTGTGTTCCTTTCTGGGGGCTCTGGGTAGGATCCATTTCCTTGCCTTTCCAGCTTCTGGAGAACACTAGGATTCCTTAGCTACTGGCCTCCTTCCTCCATTTTCAAAGCTCCCAAAAGCAAATTGAGTTCTTTTCATGTGGCATCACAGTGGCCTCTTTTTCTGCCTCCCTCTTTCACTTTTAAGGACCTGGTGCTTACATTGGACCCACCCAGATAACCCAAGATAATCTCCCTCACCTTGAGGTCCTTAATTTAATCACATCTGCAAAGTCCCTTTTGCCATAAGAGGTTATATAGGCACAGGTTCTGGGGATTCGGATGTGGACGTCTTTGGGGGCTATTATTCTGCCACCATGTGGCTCAAATGCCTGAATCCTAATCTAGGGGAGGCAGATCAGCCTCCAGAGAATGGTGGTGATCTCAAGAAATGAATTGAAATTTCAGGGAACTAGGTAAATTCCTGGCTTATCAGAACCTAGTGGTTAGCTAGCAATGGGTTCAAGAGATGAATGCAAGGGGAAAGGATGAGAGACTTAAAGGCAGAAAGCAGTGCTTACCTTGCACCTGTGGAGTACAGGGCATTAAAGGGAACAAGGGCACGGAGGGAGAGATATCTGCATGTAGAAGGATGACAAAGCAGGGGATCTGCCACCATAGGTCAATGGTAGAGAACACAGAACAAGTCTGGTACTATAGAATTTGGACCTAAATAAGTCTGAGGAAACCATGTAGCCCTCATATTTCAAGAGGTATTATTATTCTAGAAGGAGTCACTTAACCCCATGACAGGAGTATAGAATCCAAAGAACTATGCCAAAAAGACTGGAGATTTTTACCACAGTCCCTTTTGGCATCTGGAAAGAAAGACCATTTAAGAAGGCTCACAAGAGATGTTAGGACCATATGATCACATGCATATGAACATAGTTAACTACTCTGTCAACCTGTATTTAATTTGTTGAGCTTGCTAGGTTCACTTTTTCACCAACACCGATTCCATACCAAATGCTTAAAGCAGGCAAGTTTCCCTAGCTTAGGTATTTTCAGATCATTTATTTTAAAGCATCCACTTCATGAAAGTGGAATAGCTTTGTACCTAGACATTATTTCTACACTGACTCCTCAAATATAATCTTTCCTCAGTTTGAAAGCAAATTTTAAATAGATTAACAAAAAAGAGTTCGAGTGAATTTTGCATCTTTATAATATTGTCCTCCTTGGCACCTGAAGAATGTTCCTCTTAATTAAGATAATTTCAAAAGCTGATCTAATAAGAAATTATTTATTGAATAATCAATCACCTCTACTTTGGTCCCTTGTATGTGCTGATTTGCAATTTTGCCTAGAAGTGTGTGACAAACCACCTGTGATTCTCTCAAAGCTTCCAATAGGAAGATCCAAGATTTATCATTAGGTTAAAATTATATCACAAGCACCTCTCCTTGGTTTGAATACCAATTGTTGGCAAAAGACCAGTGTTTATATTAGAGCTGATGTGACAATCTCTGTAAGGACCTTAAATACTCTATTTTGAAAATAACTCAGAGACTAATGCCTTGAGGGGACTAAATGTACACCAAGAACGACAACGACAAGAAAAATGCTACTTAGAATAGATTTAATTTTGCAGGAGTAATTGATCCTTTTAAATGGTAAGTTTATTTCTGGTCATAACAGTCTGACTTCTGAAAACAACTAAACGTATTTTTAAAACAACATTTTGTTGTGATCGTTTTAAACTTTACAGTGGCACCTCCTTAAAAAGAGACCTAAGAGGCAATTTGACAATTTTCTCCAAAACTTTAGAGTTTTGCAATAAACGCAGGAACATTCCCAGTTGCTAAGAGACCTGCCTATAACGTGACCATACCTGCTAACCAAAAGCTTCATGTATTATGGTTTCTAATTTTTTGTTACAATTATGATGTAGCCACACTTCCACTTCAACAATATCTCTTACTACAGATGCTACTTAAATTCCTAATGTTTGTGTTACTGAAATAAATAATCAAATAAATTCAGGTCTCTGGCAGCCCTATCTGAGTCCCAAGGGAAAAAATAGGAGGGACAACTTATAATGTGCACAATTAAAATACAGTAGAATTGTTTGTAACTGTCTCTGATACATGGTTTTAAAAAAACTAAAGAGGACTGTTCCAAACGATATGTTTAAAAAGACCACGCTATATTGACTGCCTTACATTGCCTGTGCCTTTGATCATCCTTAAGAGAACATGGCTGCAGGCAGTTACAGAACACCTAAAAACAAACCCTTAAACAATCAAGTGATGTTTTGTCAAGGAAATTAAACGCTTAGCCAAAGGGCATCATAAATAAATTCTATCTCCCTTCAGTGGGTGCCCCAGAACTGGACATTAGAAAGCCTCTCTTTAATTTGGCCAGACTTGAGAGGAAACTAATTAAATCTGCATCCAGATAAAGTTGATTATGCTGGAAGGAGAACTTGGAGATAAGAACTGGGGAAAGCGATGGGATTTATGGCTGGCCATCCAGTGGGGAGAACTCCATGACAAAGTTCTTATGCTTGGACACAAAAAGATTCCACAGCAAAACTGAGCCAAGCCATTGAGAATTTTCATCATCCTTTATATCTAAAGATTTGCAGGTGTGGGCTAACAGTGTTGTCTCTGATCCCTTTCATTTGGAGAACTAAAAATATAGGGGCAGTTTATTGCAGTGCAGTGCTCCTCAAATGACCCGTGGAGGGAGCAGATGTGGCTTAAGCAGTTGAGCGCCTGCTTCCCACATGGGAGGTTCCGGGTTTGGTCCCTCGTGCCTCCTAAAAACAAAAACAAACAACAAGCAAACAAATGAAAAAACCAACTTAGAGGAGCCAATGTGGATTGGTGGCTGAGTGCCGGCTTCTCACATATGAGGTCCTGGGTTCAATTCCCTGAAAAAAAATAAAAGATGACCTGTGGAGCAGACCCATTTTTGTCTTGGCTTTTGTTTTCCAAATCTTTCATAGATTGGTACTTATGTAAAATACAACATAAATTATTACTAAAATAGGAAATAATAAAGAAAAGACATACAAATTATAAGCCTCGAATTGTTTAATTATTAGAGTCAACATGTATAAAATTACTCTCTCAAGTGGCTCTGAAAGTTTCTAAACTCTTACTCCCAATTCCTGTCTGACCTCCTTGTCAATCAACCAGGGTCTGTGGACCACACTTTGAGACTCACTGGTGTGGTGAATAGACATTAGCTTCAGATAGACTTGTGTTTAAATCCCACTTATCACTTATTTTCTGTATAACTTGAAAAGTTGCTTAACTTTCTGTGTTTAAGGGGATAAAACACAGAATCAGCACACAATGCTTAATCTTTCTACTGGCATGTACAAGATCCATTTTGTAAGTGTCAAAATACTGGGAATTTCTCTTATTCCTTTCTTTGTTGTTGCCACCTGAAATTATCATCAAATGACAGACCCTCTCTAGTTTTTCCCATTTCTGTTAAGATATAATTTTAATTCAGCACAGATGCTAATGGCACTAAGGATGGCTAGTAATCCATCCCAGGAAGTTAAAAAAGTAGGAATAATAGTTTCTGATTGGGAGACTGAAAAAACAGCCTAACTGCAACCACAGCAGATAGTTAAATTGAACAACTCATATTCCCAGATGGTGTTTTTTGGTGGCCTAAGCCTGAACTGAGGGGAGGTTAAGGAGTAGTGGAGAACTTGGTAATTGTTGAAAGAATATTGGGAGGAATAATTTCCCGATTTAATGACAGATTTGTCCATTTGGTAGAAATATGGATGATATGTCACTTTCTGTACAATACCATATGATT
>JAQZBX010062143.1:0-16954 GCA_029593785.1 Cabassous unicinctus
AAAAAAAAATAGTTGCTTTTGGCCTCTTTACAATGAAGGTATTTCACTTTCAAGCCCTAGATTTCCTTCCAGTCTCATCTTTCCCCTAGTCATTACTTTATATTCTCCATGTATTTTAAGTTGGCCTAAATATAATTCTGAGGATTTTTTCCTCATCTCAAAGCCATCCTACAATTTTCTCCCTATGCCTGGAATGCCCTACAACTTACAAAGCCCTATTTATCCTTTAAGACTTAGCTCAGGTGGTATTATTATTATTATTATTATTTTTTTGAGGTACCAGGACCAGGGATTGAACCCGGGACCTCATACGTAGGAAGCGGGGCTCAACCACTGAGCCACATCGGCTCCCGAGTTGGTTTTTTTTTTTTTAATTTGTTGTTTGTTTTTTTGTTTTTAGGAGGTACTGGGAACCGAACCCAGGACCTCCCATGTGGGAAACAGGTACTCAACTGTTTGAACCACATCTGCTCCCCAGTTTAGGTGTTATTTATTGCAGGTAGTTTTCCATGACCTCTCAGTCTGAGTTAGAATATAGGGAAGGTATTCAAAATACCTTCAAAAGGTATTTTGAAGAGATAATGGTTAATTTTTTTTCAACTTTAGAAAAACCTAAGTCTTCAGACTAAAAGTGCTAATCCCAATCAGGATGAATAAAATTAAATGCACAATTAGAGAGAGAGAGGAATGACAGATTACCTACAAAGGGATGGCAAGCAGACTGACAGCAGACTTATCAGCAACAATATTGTCAGAAGATATCTTCCAAGTGCTGAGGGAAAATAACTGTCAATCTAGAATTCTATAGTCAGTTAAAGAATCATTCAACTGCAAATATTCTTGCTGTCCTGATTTTGTGATGATCAGGGTAGGCCAAATATTCGCTATATTAGAAACCATGCATGTGTTCCCAGACCTAGTTTTTCTCCCTAGGTCTGGTTTTTAAAATGCTGGTGATAAACTAAGCCTGATTTATTATAAAACCATCCTGTATGGGAAAAGACTGTAACTTTGGGTATCTTTAGTCAACCTTAAGAGATATAGCAGGGGGACGGATGTAGTTTGCGTGGTTGGGCGTCCATCTCCCATATGGAGGGACCTGGGTTCAATGCCTAGGACCTCCCGGTAAAAATTAAAAAAAGAGAAATATAGAAGGCATGTGGGCCACCAGGCCCTGTGCGCGGGTGTGCCACCAGGCACCACGAGCCACGCAAGATGATGACGTAACAGGAGAGCGACACAAGGGAGAGCCAAGACGAGATGCACCAAAAAACGAGGAACTAAGGTGGCACAGGCGGTAGGATGCCTCTCTCCCACATCGGAGGTTCTGAGGATCGAATCCCAATGAAGACAGGAGGAGAAGGATGAGAAGAGAGGGCAGAAAACAGACAGAGAGAGTTGCCCAGTGAATGGACACAGAAACAGCAAAAACGGGGGTGTGTGTGGGGGGTGGGTATTAAAAATGGATAAAACTAAATAAATAAATAAATGCTTAAAAAAATGTATAGGGGAGGAAGATACGGACTATAGTTAGTAGTAATACTTTGATGATGCTCTTTCATGATTTGTTAGCAAATGTTTCACAACAATGCTGGGTGTTTGTGGGGGGGTGATGTGTGGGAGCCCTGTATGATGTTATGCATGTTTTGTAAGTTCACGATGTTTACTGAACACTTATAGTTTATATATGTTCATGTATGAATGATATACTTCAATAAATTGTTTAAAAAAAAAAAAAGAATCATGCAAGAGTAAGGACCAAATAAAGACATTTTCAGACATACAAATAACTAAGAGTTTACTACCTGGAGACACTGATGGAAGAACCACTTAAGTTTGCGCTTACCAAAAAGAAAAATAATCCCAGAAGGAAACAGTAGAATGCAAGAAATGAGGGTGAGCACAAAAATTGGTAAATGTTAAACTTAATGTTGACCCCCAAAATAAAACTATGTTCAAGACAATAATAAAGAACAAGGAGTACAATGGGTAGCCATTCAGGAGAAAGACTGAGATATTGAAAAATTTTGTAGATGCTACATTTCTATTCTTTTAACCCTTAAAATTAATATACATAATACAATTTAAAATTTCTAATAACTTAAAACTTCCAAATCAGCAATAAAGAAAATTTATCAATCCAGCAGAAGATCAAAAAAAATGAAGAAAGGGAATTGACAACTATATAAATGTCTTACCAAAAAAAAAAAAAGGCAAAAATGACATTAGAATTATGCAATTATTAAAGATATACTCAAAAACTTGGTAAAGAGAAAATCTCCACAATACAGTAAGTGAAAATTCAGGGTGCCTAGTTATATTACAGACTGTAACTCAAATATTGTGGTAAAGAACCATGGATGTGTTTGAAGGGAAGAAAGATACATTTAACAATGTTATCAATGATTCCATATGGTATGACTACTGGTGATTTTAATTTTCTTCTTTATCTTTTTCTGAATTTTTAAATTTCTTTACAATGAGGAAGTTACTTTTATAATCAAGAAAAGAAGTTCCTCTATTAAGATATTTACCTTTATAGTTCCAAGATCCATTGGACTTTTGACAATATCATAGTAGTTATGGAGTCCCAAAGCATTTACATCAACAGGATTATAAAAGGGCCATGCGTATGATAAGTGTTTCTTTGCAAGCATTTCTTTAAGAATCTCACCACAGTGTTTTAATTGTTCAGTTACTTTAACACTCCTTATAACTTTATATTGTTGCTGAGAATCCGGCAAAACATTCTTCAGCACACTTTCTTTTATAGGTGGCATTTTCACCGATTTTTTTTCTGTAAGTGTTGGGGAAGATTCACTACTTGCTTTAACTACTGAAGTTGAAGGAGTAGTTGTATCTGCTTTCCTCTTCACACCCCTTGTAACCTAAAACAAAATAATTCAACAAAAGTCTATATTAAGGTGGCAGAGAAATAGTTTATGAACTTTTTTTGATTAATTGATCACTTGAGAAAAAAAAGGAAAGAATTACCTGCACCAAGTTTACAGATAGATAATACATACATATAGAGAGATAATTTATACATATTGTTGTCAACCCATGCATTATTAGTAAAGGTGAGTTTCTCTTTTATAGGTAAAATAAATAGTTCTAATATTTTATTTCCATACCCAAAGAATTGTCTTGTACAAACCCTTGAGACCAATGAAAGAAGAAAAAACTCACGATTATACCAAAGAAAGTTTCTCAATACTTGAGTTTAGACATAGTCCTCCTTCATATAAGAAATAAGCTAAGGTATAGAATTATAAAAAGAAAACTACATAGATGAACAACTTCTGACAGTTATACTACAAAGATACTAAAATATTTCAAATTCTATCTAAGATATCTCTAAAATTTGGTCAGAAATTTTATATACAGATAGGAAGAAATAGTATAAAAAAGATTGCAGAATGCTGAAGACCAATTTTCATATCAACTTTCAAAAATTATAGACATCATATTCAAATTTATATTACAATATTTCAGGAACCAATGATTTAAAAACTACAATAAACTTACTTGGGCCATTGTTTGTGAGGTGGAGATGAGTGGAGCACTCTGTGTCACATTTAAGGGAGAAACAGACTTCTCAGGAAACACAGAGGGAATTGCTTGCTGCTTAGATACTTTTTCTGGTGCTTTGGGGGATGGTTTTTCTTTAACAGAAGAAACTATTACATTCTGTTGAGTACCTAGTAAAGTTTGAATCACAGTCAAATATCTGAGAGTAAAACATAAAACTAACACCTTTTTCTCTTAGTATTCTACTTCAATATATTTAGTTAAGTTTTTTTAATAATAAAAACACAAGACTCACATTACCCTTTGACATCCCCCCCTACCCCATTGCTGCTGACAGCACTGGATCAATTTACATATAATATTGAAAACTTCAAAGCTTGTTATTACCGGAAGTCTCGTCAATTTTATTCAAAAAAGGACCTGGCTTAAACTCAGACTAATAGAGTTCTGTGGTTAGCTTCAGGTAGCTGTGGACAGGAAGAAAAACCTTCAACCTGGAGACAAATTATATAGTACTATGTGAGGTCTTCATAATGCTCTGCACAAATATCCAAGGACTTCAAAATTGTTACAGATAGTCCATCACTGGTTGACACAGAACAACAGATGGGAATATGATTCTCTTATCAATATATCTTTCAGATGATTCTGCCAAAGGAACAATTGTGCGTGTTCTGTCCTGTATGTTCCCAGAGATTACCATAAATTGAGACATTGTGATCACACCATTCTGAAATCTTCTATTACTTCAAAAGTCCCAGTCAAATCCCATGCCTCCGTCAAGGCAACTCCATTCTTCTAATTGCTCAGGCCAAAAACATAGGAGTCAACTTTAACTCTACTCAGTCTCAAACCCTATATCCAATCTACCAGTAAACCCTGTTGGTTCTACCTTCAAAAGCTATTCAAACTCCAACCACTTCACACAGTGGTATATATTACCTGGTCCAAGGCATCATCAATTCTCACCTAGATTATTGCAATAATATCCTAAAAGGTCTTCTTCTACTTTTGCACCCAATAGTCAATTCTCAGAATAGCAACTAAAGTGATCTTTTAACACTTAAATCAGATTGGGTTACTTCTGCTCAACGAATACCCTCCAATGGCTTCTCATATTCTCTCCAAGTAAAAAAAGCCAAACCAAGTCCTCCCAATGGCTCATACGGACTTGTATGATCTGTCTACCCTCTTCCCCCTACCTCAACTTCCATCCAACCTCACTTATTTATTTCACTGCAGTTTACTGGCCTTCTTGCTGTCCTTGAATTTGACAAGCACAGACAGGCTATATGCTTTGCCTGGAAGGATATAGCCTCATGGCTCACTCCAACATTTCCTTCAGGCCTTTATGCAAATGTTACCTTCTCAAGCTATCCTAAATAAAATAACCCCCACTGCTCTTTTACTCTTATTCTGCTTTATTTTTTCCATGACATAAACACATTTGACATGCAACATATTGTTATCCCTAGTTCTCCAAATTTTTGCTAAACAAATCAGGAACTAAACAGATTTGAGTGTATTTTAAAATAAGGCTAGTATCTCTCAATATATGAGCTCTCACTACTCACTAACTAAAACTTAGGAACTAAATATATTCAGATAAAGTCATATCCTTTGATATCCTAACTCTTGCTCTTTAAACTCAGGAGCTAAACAGATTTGAACAGTGACGCATACTTAAATTTACTTAATTGTGTCTATCTCCCCAACTAGAACAAAAGCTCTGTGAGGGTAAGAAGACATTGTCTTGGTCACTACTATATTTCTAATGCTTAATATAGTACTTGGCACATATAGAAGGAAAGCAAAGAAATGGGACTGTAGCTGGAAACAGCAGATACGGATAAAGAAGAATTTTAATGATGAAATACCAGCACATGTTTATAGCATAATAAGACTAACCCTGTAGAGGACAGATTAATGATGCAGGAAAGAAAGGGACTAGCCAAAAGAATAAAATTCTTGAGAGGGCAAAGAGGGAAACAAAATTCAGGTCACAAATGAAGAGTTTGGCTTAAAGGCCTTGTTATAGGTCTTTGCCCTAGCTGATCCCTTTGCTTGGAATGTTCTTTGTTCAACTTCTCAATGAGGCCTACTCATAGGCCATCATGTTTGTTTGTCTCTCTCTTCCCACTAGAGTGTAAATTCCAAGATGGCAAAAATTTTTGGTTTGTTCATTGATTTATCAAGCCCAGAAAAGTGTTCTAGCACATAACAGACCTCAAATATTTATTCAATCAATACATCACCAATATCAATTCAATTTAAAGTACTGAATAGAAATTCTTTTCTTTGCCATAAATTATCAACAGGTAACAACACTAGCTACTGTCATATAACAGTTTCCCTACCATTGTGCATAATAAGAATGACATGACTAGCAGTTTATTGGTTCTACAAAGTAATTTGGAAATAAAAAACTTCACTCCAGAACCAAATACCACCTATGCTTCAAGACCTAACTCAAGTTCTATCTCTTCTAAAACCTTCCTCAGCTTTCCCAGGACAAATTAATTTCTCACTGTTTTGAACCACAGCATCTACTACTATGTGTAATTTCAGCTGACATTTATCATAATGTATCAATATTTTTAAAAGTTTCATTTCTAACTGAAATGTAAATTTATCTTGAGGATTAAACGTCAAGAGTGGTTATATCACTTTGTTAACCCCATAATATGTGCCTCACGTGTGACAAACATCCAAATATGTACTTATAGACATAAGGAAAACAAAGTCAAATAACTTTTGTCTGTTAGCAGTTACCTAAGTATCTGAAATAAGCAGCTACAACTTAACTATCAAGAAAGTGTTGTCAAACACTTGTATCATTACGAAAACATTCTGAAGGCAAATAATTTTTACTTTGATAAAGATAATTTAAATCAGCAATAATTAGCACTTTGCTTTAACAAATACCATACGGATCTATTCTTTAACTCATAAGAGCTTATTTTAATTCTCTTGTAGAAGTCTAGGCCTTAAATTGTCAGACTTAAAATTAACCTTTTTCCAAACATAAGAATAAAATAAGAATTTTAATCATTAGTGAGTATCTAATAGGATTGATTAAAACAAACTGTAAATCATGACCCATTTTAAAGACCTACTAATAAGAAAAAAGTACATATTACTATCAGTAAAAACAACCTCTACTATCACTCCAATATAATCCTCCTATATCTCAATCACTTAACTATAAACTTTACAAATATTTACAACCATGAACACCAGTATTTTCTTACTATTACATATGAGAAAACTAAAATAGAATGATCAAGGTTAGCAAGCTTGAGTGATCCAAAGATAAGCCAACATTTCATGTGTGACATTTTTGCTTAAACTCTACAATAAATTCATTTGGATAATTAAGATTTTGTTTTACAAATTAAGTTTTTTAAAACTATTTCAATTTCAAAAAAACAAAACGACTAAAGGCAACTCAACAAATCAAGGAAGCATTACTCCAAAAAATTCTGTCCAAGCGCATTTATCCTATCTAATCCTAAAAACAAACTCAATTGCTTCTCCAGTGTTTCGAAAATGAACAAATGGGCAAATATTGATCAAACTAAATCCCATATTCTTTTTTGTTTGTTTTTTGACCCTTAGCATTGATATAATACCTTCTTTGCCTTTACAACAAAAATATCATAATATTAATGTTAACTATAATCTATAAGTTAAATTAGTTGTATTTTCCCATGTATTACCATATTCTTACCACCTCGCAATAAAGGAACATTCCTGTATTTGTATTATTAACTACAATCTTCATATACTACTGAAATCACTAAATTATACTGTTCCTAGATTATCCTCTAGCTGTCTTTCAACTATCATTAACCTCCCTAGACTACCCTTTTCAGTCATAATCACATTTCTAAATTAGCAATGTTAGTTATACTCATGTGTTACCGTCAACTCTTATCATTTTCCACATATTTATAATTAACCTTATTGACGATTTTACATACATTCAGTATCAGCTCCCCTTTCTTAACCCACATTCTGTCTCCTACCAACCTATACTCTACTTTTTTTAACTCTATATTTAAATACCATGATTATTATCTATAGGATGTTTCCCTCTAAAAATCTTCTCAAGTTAATAAAAAGCCAAGAGAAAAAAATAATAGTAGCAGCACTATGATTTATTGGGTGCCTATTATGTGAAGGCACTATGCTCCAAGAAACCTGGTTGAAGGTCATAATCAACGCAATCCTCTCTACTCTTGTGATAGCTATCCTATGACCAAGGTTTAGTAAATTGTTCAAACAGACGTTTTATACCAGTAAGATAGGATGTAGAAGAACTTCTGGACATCTCTCTCCTTCGAGGAATTTATATTTAGTTCCTGTCATTTTTAATATCTTCCTATACATACACACACATACAAAGACAGAGAGAGAGAAAGAGAGAAAGAATGCAAACAAGAACATATAAGGTTTATCTTCTGACTTACCTTTCTTTATTCTTTCCTTACCACCCACAACTTGTTCTTCCTGTGGCATCTGAGATAATTTTTGCACAAACAACTTCTCTAGAGTTTGTGCCATAAGAACAATGTCATCTCCTGGCTAGAAAATACATTAAACATACCATGAGTTTATATAATATGGAGTATGTTCACTATACCAAATTTCCAGAATTCAGGCTCCCCTATAGAAGGCAGTGACATAGTACTCCTAGACAGTCCTTATCTCATCTACATTAAGTTTAGAAAGCAGTGAAGCAGTTCACATTTTACATTCCAGCCTCCTATCCCTTCAACTTCTAAATAGGATCCTTCAACTTCTAAAAGGGACCACAATTCCTATCTAAGCACTTGAGAATTTAACCCAACCAATACTATTAGCACAAAAGAAGATACAAATTTGAACTTTATCTCACAAATAGTTTATAACAAAACTTTTCACAGCTCTGCCAACTACCCTATAGTTTGACTTGATGTGAGATTCAGTATTAACTAAAATTTTAAAAATGACACTGTAGAGCAGAGTCAGTTTTCAATCCTAACTACCTGCTTAAAAGTCTTCCTCTTACTTTACTTCACCACTGAGAAAAACTAAATAAAAAATTACAAAGCAATACAAGAAGAGAACACTTAATTCTAAGCCAGGTAGTTCAGGAAAATTACTGAACTTCATTTTAAAATGTTGAATGTGAAATGGCCTTTGGAATTGTTAAATTAAAATGAAGTTGCCAATGCTAGTTTGAGTGCCATTGGTTCTGAATTTTTACAAATTTAGATTGGATAACAGTCTTAAATCTTTTATAAAGATAAGGTAGCATTAATAGTTACCTTGGTAACCAAGCCAAACTTTCTATTACTTTTTTAGTAAGAATAAATGTGAAGTGGCCTTTGGAATTGTTAAATTAAAATGATGTTGCCAATGATAGTTTGAGTGCCATTGGTTCTGAATTTTTACCAATTTAAATTGGATAACAATCTTAAATCTTTTATAAAGATAAGGTAGAAGTGATAGTTACCTTGGTAACCAAGCCAAACTTTCTATTACTTTTTTAGTAAGAATTCCTGTGTCAATAGTGATTTTGAATAAACCACATGCCAAATACTTGGATTTTTCATATTTAAATGAATGATAATAGTATAATTCTTTACATGGGATATTAGCTTTAAATTTTTTAGATTCCATAGAACAGCCTGAAAAAGATGCAGTTCTCTGGGAAATAGGAATACTATATGGAAGAAAAAACAAATACTCAAATCCAATTTTATGGATGAGAGCAAATGGGAAGATTAAGTTCAAAATGTCCAAACACATTATCATACAGGCTAATGGATTAACACAAATGCAAATACTACTGCTAGAATGTAACAGAATGTGTCTGATCTTTAAGTCAACTAGTTATGAAGTTTAGAAGTATGTAATTTGCTTGACTTCTTAGGCTATGGCCAAGCACTCCTATGCTGAAAATTTAACTAAGATTAGTATATAATAAGGTTTTTCGTTTACCTTATAACTAAAATGACAGGAGTATGGTAGACAACATTTTAAAATAATACTTTACTCATAAAAACTAGTTATTATTGGTATTTCATTTAAAAAAAAACACATAATAAGCCATTATAGATATTCAGGCAAAAATATTATAGCAAATAGATTGAACAAATACTGATGTATAGAAATTATGAATCCAGTGAAAAAAAACATTCCCTTTTAAGATACCCCAAGTCAAAACTTGAAATCTGAAATCAGCATACTTTTTTCTACATATTTCCTATACATAAAAGCAAAGAATTAGCAAGTATTACTTAAAGCTTAACATACCTTGTTGTACAAATAACAATTTGAGAACATTGTATTGAAGTCTTCTATACATTCTGAAGCCTTCTCATAATATTTATACTCCAAGCGCTTTTTAATTGTATTTAAATCCATTGGGTTTTTAACAATGGTATAATAATCCTATGGTTTCGAAGAAAAAATTCAAATGTTAGTATTAAGAACGAATTCATGACAACTATTGGTAAACAAAGAAATTTAAGAAACTATAACCCGAAACTCCAGAGAACAATTAATTATCTTTATTTATTTATTTTGTAGGAGGCATGACTTTATTCAGGTGGGGATGAACCAGGCAGGGCCACAGGGCAGGAATGAGGGGGGTTCAGACCCAGGGGCACTCCCTCAGCCCCAATGGCCACAGGCCAGACTTCCCATGAGGGTGGTGCTGCTGCTGGGGGATGGGGGGTCGATAGAGCAGGGGAGCCCTAGCACAAAGACCAATGCAGCCCCCTCTCCTCAGGAGAACCACTGGATCCCCCACCTCTTCCAGCTGACAGCATGGAGAGGAAAGAAGGACAGTAGTGGGGCCCTAGTGGTGGAGGGCCTCAGCTGGCTGAAGTCTCAGTGGTCAGCACAGGCAGGGCATCCCACTTTGCAAGGTCCAAGGGGCTGGTTTTTATTCCTGGTGTCTTCATTCTACACCCATTTCACCTTGCCAGCCAGGCCTCTCAGAAAGAAACCACAGGTCAAGAGGTCATAAATGAAGGGTGCTGCCCCTAGCAGGGAGGGGGCTTGTGGATAGACCCCACCCCCACCCCCGAGTCCCCAGTACAGATCTTTCTTTAGTCCTCCCCCAAAGACCACAAATTTCCATCTCCTTCCCTCTGGGTGAACTTCAGGAATTGGCCCGGGCCCAGGTGAAGAGGGACCCCTTCCCAAGGGATCTTCAGGGCATTCCCCTCTTGCCCTTCCAAGGGGCTCCCTTGGTCCCTCTCTCAGGAGCCCCCAACTTCCCCTGCCTACTCCCTCAGACTGCCCCAGCCCGTTCATCACTCTGCAATTAATTATCTTTTAAGAAGCCATAATCTGGAAACCAAAATCTTTAGTAATAAGAAACAAAGCTGGGAAGTAGATGTGGCTTAAGTGATTGGGCTCCCGTCAACCATATAGGAGGTCCAGGGTTCGATTCTTGGGGCCTCCTGGTGAAGGCAAGCTGGCCCACACAGGAGCGCTAGCCTGCATGGAAGAGCTGGCGCAGCAAGATGACACAACAAAAAAAAGAGACACAGAGGAGAGACAATAAGAGATGCAGCAGACCAGGGAGCTGAGGTGGTGCAAGAGATTGAACGCCTCTCTCCTACTCTGGAAGGTCCCAGGATCGGTTCCTGGTGCTGCCTAAAGAGAAGACAAGCAGACACAGAAGAACACACAGCAAAGCAGAGAGCAGACAGCAAGCATAAAACAAGGGGGGTGGGGGGTGGGAATATATAAATGAATCTTTAAAATAAATAAATAAATAAAAGAAAGAAACAATGCTGATTGCCAGGGGATAATTTTTTAGAGAAAAAAATCCATTAAATAAACAATAACAAAAATGAGAATTTAAGAATAGATCCTGAAAAATAAAAGAAATGAGGTGCATTAGGAAAAAGAAAGTAATATTTATGGAGACTATCTGACAGATCCAGGGTCCAATCCCAGCTCCCTGTTTACTAGCTATATTACACATAAAAGAATAGCATGTTTGGAAAGCAGTAAGAGTTCACTGTGTCAAGAGCACAGGGTCAGGGTCATGGATGGAACAACATAAAATAATTATTTTTGTTGTGAAGTGTTTTAAGAAGTTTAGACTTGAAACTCTAGGCTGTGAAGAGTTGGATAAAGTCTTGTAAAGGTGAAAACAGTTCCTTTCCTTAGTTTACTGGCTTTGAGGAATTTGGCTTTGGTAATTTAGAGGTTGTAACTTAATAGAGTGGTAGGGTAGAAAAGCCTGGCATATAGAACACAAAAAATATATTTTGAAAGAATAAATTGTAACATATTGGCTACTTTGAATGCTGAGAGACCCTGAAGCTTTAAAGTTAATTTTATATAATTGTCAATTTATCTAGTTTCATTAAAGGTTAGTGTGCAGTTAACTTCTATTTAATCTGTTGAGATATGGCCTCCTAAACTGTAATAAGTATAAAGAGTTAATTTTACTATGCGTAAATTCAAAAATAAATTAAATTTTAAAAATAGGTAATTTATCGATATCTGCTATGCAGGCAAATTGGAACTAGAAAGTCCATTGGATTAATAGACTTAAAAATGTTAAAAATCTAATAATTTCACTGAACTAATGAGCGCACACAGCTACTACACTTTACTACGGGAAGCACTAATTAAAAGAAACTTTGAGTCAAAATGCCTAAATTCTGAATCCTAGCTCTGCTATCTGCAAAGTAACTTTGGGCAGGTTCCTTAACTTCTTTCTGTCTTAGTCTTCTCAACTACAAAATGGGAGAAATAATACTATCTAGATCATGAGATCATTATGAGGATCATATGAACAGCGCTCCAAAAATGTTAGCTCTTCTTACAGGTGCCATATAATGAGGCAAGATTAATTTTTAAATGTAATAGCTCAGAAATGTCAGGTTATTTATATTTACTCCCAAACAGCAAAGCTCACTAAACCTCTGTATTTTACTCTACAAAACTTGTAAAAACTTATCCCCAGGCAAGAACTGTTGTATTAATGACTTAAGTGATGTCAACTGCTAATTGAACAAATAAACACTAAGTTACCAGTCAGTTTGCTTATCTTTTGCTTATCCTAGGTTATAGTGGACATGAAATTCAAAGTGGTAGCATGTAGAAAAGAGAAAGTGCAATTTGGGGAAGTTTGCTAAAAGTAGAAACAGTGTCAATAGTGAGAAATGACAATTACAACACAGATACAGATAGCTGAATTACCGACAATAAAATCATACTATAAATATAAACAGTCCAGCATGTAAATAATTACAGCAGGCATTCATAATGGATACCCTGAGTCAAAAGGTCAAGTGACAGATGCTATAACAAGAAACAAGAAAATGTGTTAATCTGTTAAAATAAGAAATTCAATGCTCAAAAAAATAAGCATTGCTGTTAACTGGGGGAAAATATTCATGGTGCTAAGTAAATTAGATGTTTCTTAAATTAAATATATTTTATGATATTAAATACTATTTTATTTCATACACTTATATGGGCTTTTCTTTTCTTTTCTTAAACTGAAATAATTTATAAAACACACTTACCGGCAACTTTAGTTTCACGGCATCCACAGGCTGCTGAAACGGCCAAGAAAAACTATGCTTCCATAAAATCTTCAGGACAACTTTTTGTAGATATTGCAGTTGATTTGTCAATCGCCCATTTTTCTTACTATTTATATACTCTGGCGGAGGGGGGTTAACAATAGCTGTTTGTCGACTTGGCAGAGACATTCTTAACTGCTTCAAATCCTGATGTTCTAATGTCTACAAATCCATGCCCTGAAAAAAAAATGTTATAAGACTGAGTTACTTTAGAAGCACTTAAAAAATGGTGTTTTGGGAAACAGATGTGGCTCAAGTGGTTGCTCCAGTTTACCATATGGGAGGCTCCAGGTTCGATTCCTGGGGCTTCTGGTGAAGGCCTGCGTGGAGCGGTGAGCTGATGGCCCACGGCGCAGTGAGCTAGTGCAGCAAGATGATGCAACAAAGGGAGACAAGCAGACACAGAAAAATGCATAGCAAATGGTCACAGCGAGCACAAGCAGCAAGGGGGGGATAGATAAATAAAATCTTTAAAAAAAAAATGTTTTTAAGAGCCAAAAACTATGAAGTGTTATTCAAGAGTAACAGATATGGTATTTTAAAGGACATCATGATTAAAACAACAAAAAGATAAAAGCAAAATGACAAATGAATCGATTCTAATAAACAAAAACTTTTTTTTCTATACCAGTATTAAGTTATTTCATTATGTATGCCTTAGTTTGGAATGGTTTGTTTTTTAAGCCTTTCTAAAACACAAATTGAGGTCTTAGCAAGAAAAGACTAAGTTCCTGGTTAAAGAATTAATAATAATAACAGGGAATGATAAAGATAATTTTATTATATAGCTATTCTTAAATTGTTAATTCAATGAAGGGAGAAAGTCAAAGCAAGCGATTTTTCTGGCTAAAGTGGAAAATCAATCAATGTAATGTACCACACTAATTGAAAATCCAAAATGATCATTGCAATTGCTACAGAAAAGGCATTTGACAAAATCTAACACCATTTCATGATAAAAACACTCAGAAAATGGGACTAAAAGGGAACTTCCACAACATGATAAATGGCATTTACGAAAAACCCATAGTTAACCTTACACTTGATGGCGAAAGACTGAAAGCTTTACCTCTAAGATCAGGAAAAAGATACGATTATTGGCTATTCCACTGCTACTTGACATTGTAATAGGTGTTCTAGTCAGAGAAATTAGTCAAGAAAAAGAAATAAAAGCCATCCAAATTAGAAAAGAAGAAAAACTACCTCTATTTGCAGATTTGATGACTGTATGTACAGAAAATCCCAAAGCATACACAAGAAAGCTACCAGAACTAATAAACAAATTCAGCAAATGTGTGGCATACAAGATTAACACATTATATCAGCAATAAACAATCCAAAATGTAAATTAAGAAAACAATTTTATTTACAATAGCATCTAAAAGAATAAAATACCTAGAAATAAATTTAACAAAGCTGGTGAAAGACTTGTACACTGAAAACTATAAAACATTGCTGAAAGAAATTAAAGAAGACCTCAGTAAATGGCAAGACATACCATGTTCATGAATTGGAAGACTTAATATTGTTAAGATGTGAATACTACCCAAAATGATCTACAGAGTCAACCCATCTTTATCAAAATACCATCAATCTTTTTCAAAGAATGGAAAAGTTAAAAATTGATCCTCAGATTCATATGGAATTGCAAGGGGTCAGAGAGTCAAATCAACCTTGAAAAAGAACAAAGTTGGAAGTCTCACACTTCCTCGTTTCAAAACTTACTACAAAGCTACAGTATTCAAAACAGTAGACATGTAGACCAATGAACAGAACTGAGAGTCCAGAAATGAACCCACACATCTAAGGCCAACTGGTTTTCAACAAGGTTGGCAAGTACATTAAGTGGGGGAAAGAATAGTCACTTCAACAGGTGTTGGGAAACCTGGATATCCACATGCAATACAATGAAGTTGAATATATCATATGACATCATATAAATTAAAAAAAAAATTAACTCAAAGTGGATCAATGACCTATATATATTAGCACTAAAACCACAAAAATCTTAGAAGAAAACATAGGGTGAAACCTTCATGACTTTTGATGTGGGCATGGTTCTTAGATATGACACCAAAAGCATGAACGAAAAAAAAAAAAGATGATATAGATAAACTGGACTTCATCAAAATTAGAAAACCTCTGTGTAAAGAACATTATCAAGAAAGTGAAAAGACAAACCTCAGAATAGGAGAAAATAGTTGTAAACTGTATATCTGATAAAGGCTTAATATCCAGTACATATGAAGAACCACCAACTCAACAACAAAAAGATAAAACAACCCAATTAAAAAATGGGAAAGGATTGAATAGGCATTTATCCAAAGAAGACAAACGGCCAATAAACACATGAAAAGATGCTCAGCATCACTAGTCATCAGGGAAATGCAAGTCAAAATCAAAATGAGATACCACTTTATACCCACTAGGTTGTCTATTATTTAAAACAAACAAACAAAAACAGAAATACAAATGCAAAGTTGGAACTCTTGAATATTGTTGATGGAAAAGTAAAATGATGCAGTCGCAGTGAAAAAGTTTGGTGGTTCCTCAAAAAGTTAAACATAGAATTATCCTATGATCTGGCAATCCACTCCTAGGTATATACCCCAAAGAACTGAAAGCAGGACTCAGATACTTACACACCAATGTTCATAGCAGTATTACTCACAACAGCCAAAAGGTGGAAACAACTCAAGTGTCCATCAACAGATGAATGGATAAACAAAATGTGGTCTATACATACCATGGATTACTACTCAGCTGTAAAAAGGAAAGAAGTTCTGATACATGCTGCAACACAGATGAACGTTGAAAGCATTAGGTTGAGAGAAATAAGCCAGTAATAAGGGACAAGTATTGCATGATTCCACTTATATGAAATATTAGAAATAAGCAAATTAGGAGACAGAAAATAGATTAGAGGTTACTAGGGGCGGGGTAGGAGAAGGGGAAATATGGTAATGGGAGTTATTGCTTAATAGATAAGAGTTTCTGTTTGGGGTCATGAAAAAGTCACGATAATGGAGAATGGTGATGGTATCACAACACTGAATGTAATTAATACCACTGAAGTGCACACTTAAAAATGGTTAAAATGGGACATTTTGGGTTATATATGTTACCACAAAGAAAGAAATTGAAAGAAAAATGGCAAGTGTTAAAATGTTACTCTTTGGTGTACATTGCTACATCTTAAATAAAATACTTTATAATTTCCTGAAAGATATCTAATATTCCTAGCATTATTAAAGTACTACTATTGCATAGACAATAGCTCAAATAAATCAGCAAAATGAAAAGTATGCTTATCAAATAAATTGTCCTTTCTAAAAAAAAAAGACTGGAGTTACACCTATCCACTGTATCTTTGTTTGCATTAAAGCAATGTTAGTTCTCAACTCTGGCTGCATATTAATCATTTGTGGATCTTGTAATAAATATTAATGCCCAGGCCCCCAATCTCATGGAGTTAGGACCTGGGGATCAGTTTTTTTATTTGTTTTAAAGTTCCAAGGTGCTTCTGATATATATCCAAGATTGTGAAACACTATGTTAAATGAATTTACTTTGAGCTGATTACCAATCTAATTTCTTTCACCTCATAATTTTGTTATATATACACATAGGGAGCGGAGGTGGCTCAAGCCATTGGGCCCCTCCCTCCCACATGGGAGGTCCCGGGTTTGGTTCCCGGTGCCTCCTAAAAAGAAGACAAGCATACAATGAACAGACAGAGAGCAGACAGTGAGCCAGGGGGGGAGGGGGAGAACAAATAAATAAAATAAATCTATATATACACACACACACAACTC
>JAQZBX010062144.1:0-16960 GCA_029593785.1 Cabassous unicinctus
AGCAAGGGGGAGATAAGCAGACACAGAGAAGACACGCAGCGAATGGACACAGCAACACAAGCGGCAAGGGGGGGATAAATAAATAAAATAAATAAATCTTTAAAAAAAAATAAATAAAAATAACAAGTGTAAGCCAGCTAGCACTTTTTTTTTTTTTTGGAGGTACTGGGGATTGAACCCAGGACCTCGTACATGGGAAGCAGAAGCTCAACCACTGAGCTACATCTGTTCCCCAGCACTTTTTGGTAAATTAATCTCAGGAAATCCCTGCAGAATTCTAATTGTGGATCAGAAGGTAGTCATTGCCAGATTCCACCAGAAACTTCTGCCAGGGGGATTCTAGTATCTTCCTCTTTGGTGCAGACTCAAGGAGCATGTCAAATCTCACAAACATGAAGGGGAGAAGCTTTCTCTACCCCGGCATCTCAAAGTAGTGGGCCAGATTGAGCATCTAGTGATCACACTGGGCTCCCTCCGCCTGGACTGCCCAGCAGCTGTGATTGGTGAGTAGAATTGGGGACTGGACCTATGGATACCTAATGTAAACTCGCTCCTTAACCCAACCAAGCCCTCATGAGATCTTTTTTTTTTTTAAGTTGTTTTTTGTTGTTGTTGTTTGTTTGTTTGTTTTTGTTTTTAAAGAAGCTTTAGATTCTATAAATGATACATCAAAAATATAGGGGGATGCCCATATCCCCTTATACCCCATTAACAACCTCTTTCATTAGTGTGGTATATTTGTTACAATTGATGAACACATACTGAAGCATTGCTACTAATCATGGTCAATGGTTTACATTAGCATTTACACTTTGAACCACACATTTTTATAGGTTTTGACAAAATGTATAATGGCCTGTAGTGACATACTACAGCATCATTCAGAAAAATTCCAATGTTCCAAAAATGCCCCATGTTACATATATTCTTTCCTCTCCCTCCCCTCAGAACCTCTGGTGACCACTGCCTTTAGAGCAATGTTACAAAATCTTCCACTGCTAGAATAATAATGTCTACTTTAATCCATAGTTGCATTCCTCCCTTAGTGTTTGTTCATTTCTCAATCTTGAGGATTTTAGGATGGTGATGCCCACTCTGTTTCTGATTGCAAGGGGGCTTAGATCCCACTTCATGAGACCTTATGCCTATAAATATTGGCTTCTTCAAAATCTCAAATTTTCACATTCCTGTACTATAGATCTTGTCCCAAACAAGCATCAGATAGACCATGAGCTACATTCAAGACCTGTTGAGAATTACTTAGAAAACAGAGTGGGTAGTTCATGAGGAGAAATTCAAGAGGCAAGAAAATAAGCATTTTTGTGTGCAGGTGAAAATGGTCCCTGAAAGTTTTCATGAGCTAATTGGAGGTAGAGGGCAAGATCCTCTTACTCTTATGCCATTAATCCTTTGATAGTTTCTCATCATCTCCTTCTACATTTCCTCTCAGGCACACTATATAAACTATTCTAAGTTAGTGGGTTTTGTCTAAATGTTTTTCTCCTTTAAAATTAAAAAGAACTGCATGTGAATCCTGGTTCTGTCACCCTTTTTAAACTATGTGTTCTGAGCAAATTACTTAATATAATAGATGTTCAACAAATGTTTATTTGAAGGATGGATGGATGGGTGGGATTTGATGGTGATCAGCCTGACTTCTAAAGAAGCATGGAAATGACTGAATCTTAATTGGGGGCTTTTTTTATCCATTAGATGACAATGAGAAAAACTTGTCCCTTGGTCTCCAGACTCTCCGATCCCTGAAGGTAGGATTGACTCCACTTTTCCTTTGATACTTCCTCCCTGAGGCAGGGGTCCTCTTAATGGGATGGAGCATAATGGGGTCATTGACAGTGACCAGTGAGTCTCCTTTGTTTTCAGTGCATCATAAATCTAGATAAGCACCGGCTGATCATGGGGAAGACAGACAAGGAAGAAATCCCTTTTGTAGAGACAGTTTCCTTGAATGAAGACAAGTGAGTGCCCAGATGGGTCAGGTCAAGTCAAATCCATCTGTCATGAGTTGGGGGTGGGGCGGAAAGGGGGTCTCAGACAGGATATGGGGTTGTGTTCTGCTTTTGGCCTTCAGTCATACTACAAGCCTACCCCTCTCCACCCCCAAAATTCACCATCCTACAAAGCTCTCAAATCCCCACCAGAATGAGCAGTGATAATACCACACAGAACGTGGTGGGGGAAATGATAGTTTTTAAATCAAAATTTTACTTACCATCAGCCTATATAATTTCAGCCTACATAATTTCTTCTGATATTTCTTTCTCATTTCAGCACTTCCGAAGCATAACTACAGCCCGCAGCGTGTCTGCACATATGCACACACATCAGGTTGACAGATTGAGAAAACTGGGTTTGAACCAAATGCAGGAGCAATTTGCTGTGGACCAAGTCCTTCCCTCTAATAGAAGCTCTAGGGGCTCCTTCCCACCCAGACCTCTCTAGACTTTAGTCTGTGCTTAGAGATATTGTCTGGTTATAGCCATTGTTTTTTACTCCTTTGATCACTTAATTTATAGACCTTTTGACACTGTCAGATCTCCTTATGGCCTATTTCTCTGCTTCCTCCAGGAATTTGCTTTTATTAGTCAAGTATAGGGGCTGCCAGTTTCTATTTCTCCATAGACACACTTGCTGCTTTTCCTATAGCTAAATGTACAATAAACAGGAACCTGATCTTTACCTTCTTTCAACTCTTTCAAAGAGGTATAGGATACTTATGTCTTGGAATTAGGATTTCTTCTAATTCATTCATTGAATTCTCAAGTATGAATGTATCAGAAAGATTATCTAGTCCAACTCTTTCATTTAAAAGTCCAAAGAGGCAAGTAAAGCCTAAGTCATATATTAAGTCACTGGTAGAAAGACACCTAGAACTTAGATCTGACTTCCAAGCCAAGGCTATGTTTATTCTCCCTTGCTGCCTCGTTTGTCTTCAAGCCTTGAAAGGAGGGAGAAGAGGTGAGAGTGTATAAAAAGGTAGGGAAAAAATATGCTTTGGGGCTAGATACTAGGGGGATCTGGATAGCCCTCTCTCCTGTGTGCTAAGTCCACTAAAAGTCCTTGGCCCCACAATATGCTATTCAAACATTTATTTTAGTGCCTGACAGCTGAGGGTACAAAGATGAATGAGATGGCCTCTCACCTGGAACTTTTTGGAAGGAAGAATGGGGATGGAACTACAGAATGGGGAAGGAATAGGAAAGGAATAGTGACCCCTCTCTTAAGATGGAATTGAAGGCTTCAGTAAATAATTTGGGCATCCTTGTCAGATATTTAACCCCTAAGATTTGATAATTGTTTTTGCCTAGCCTATTTTGTGCCTGCCAAGGTCTGAAGTAGCTGAGAACAGGGGTAGGGAAAGGAAATGAAAAAATCAAAGTAGATGAGAGTAGACTAAGTAGCATCAGTTGGTGGGGAGGCCTATCAGGGATAACCTTTCTAGGATGGAAGTAGGGGATGAAACTTCCAGGCAGGGAACTGAGGGATGGGAAACTGTTCAGTTCTGGTTTGGTACAATGAGAGAGGCAGGTCAGGAGCTGGCAGTGTTAAGGAGAGCTTTTTCTAACTGCCCAGTATTTCCTGACTCCTCTCAAAGGGTTGGGGAGATCACAGGTATTAAAGTTTTTTTTTTGTTGGGGTGTCAGCTTAGGTATACAGGTGTTTGTAATGGAGTCTCTCCTTTAATTTGGTCATAAAAGTGTTCAGAGAAGTCAGAAAAATAACCAGCTGTAAGTATCCCTTTAAGGGATTCCCAGATCTACCCTGGGTTCATAGCATTAGTTCCCAGAGCGTTTCATGATTCCACTCTAGTCTAGTTCTCAACCATTGCCCTTACCAAATGACTCTTCAAAACTCTCAACTTTTTTGGCCTCACAGAATCTCCCTAAGGACTAGGATCTTGGTGACCCCCATTTGAACAGCTAGACAGCTCTATTGAAGCTATCACTGGGCTTCACCAGGCTCCCTTCCTCTCAGCCTGTATAGAGGAAGCTAGAGAAAACTAAGTTCAGCCACAGTAGGGGGAAGCCACATCTGACACTCAGCAGGGGTGATCCCCGGCTTACCAGGCTCTAGCTTTACCCATTCTCTTACCTAGGAGGGACCTGCACCTTTCTACTGAGACCTCCCCATTATCTTCCCCTATTTATCATGGTACCACTTTGGCCTGCTTTTTATCCTAGGACTGAGTTGAAATACTTGACTCCCTAATTTCCTATTTGAAAGCTCCACTCAGACCTTGATTCTTGGCCACAAATAAGGCATCTTGGCATGGTTTCTCCTTATTTGGCCAAGTGAGGCCAAGAACTCTTAGATTCTAGAAAGATGTGACTGCTTCTAGCCCTTTGAGTTAAGAATTATATGGTGTTAGGGGAATGATCAGATGACTTTTAGAGATCCTTCTAGCCTCTGAAAGTCAGTCAGTGATCTTCCAATTTTATAATAGAAACAATTGGAGTGATCTGAACTTTCGGTATCACAATCACGTTCAATGCAGTCAAAGCATTTGAATTCTCTAACCAAGTAATTATATTTTAAACCCCAGATGTGATAGGGCACCTAAAAATGTCCAGAGACAATATGGGAAGTCTTGAGTATCACTAGCCTTTTAAAAATGCTGCCAAGTCGATTACTCTGATAGCCCATATTTCCTTGATGGTCATGAGGGAGCACTGGGGCTGCTTTTGGGAAATGGCAAAGTAAGTGAGGTCAGTTCTAGGTCAGTTCTTCCCCAAATCCTAGAAAATTCTCTCTGTGGTATCTCTGGTAGAGGGAGAGCAGGTATCTACCCATGTCTACAAGAAGTATCCTTGTAGGACTGATAACCTGTCTCCTTCCTTATTTAATGTCAATCTCTAATACAGGGGGTTTGGAAAATTGTTTTTATCATGTGGTATTTCTATGCCTGATTCATCTGAGGAATGAATGTTTTCTGGTTTTTCTAACTCCTTCCCCTGCACAGACCCAAACTGGTAAGATTTTCTATTCCTTAGCTCCAAGAGTCTATAGAATGGATTTCCTGGTATGTCAGCTACCCTCACTCTGTGTAATAGAAGTATCTTTCCAGGCTGGAAACATGGAGATGAACTGGATTCCTCCCTCCTTCTGATGCTGGGCCTCTGCAGTGGCACTTTATTTGCTCGGTGTTTCTGTGTTGGGTTTTTTTGTGAGATTGATATAACAATAAAGTGAAATCTTGCCCCTCTGTGTGCTTGTCTGACAAAGTCTCTGTGTCAGGACCCCAGCCTGGAAGATAGGGGAGGCCAGGTATAGCTTAATTACACCAGTGTTTCTCTCATAGGATCTTTTGAATATAGGCTTTGAGCTCCTCGGTTCCTCCATTGCTTCTAGCCCTTCACCTCCCTCTTACTGGCTGTATGTCCTTGGGAAAATTACTAGACTTCTCTGAGCTTGGCTTTGTAATCTATAAAATAGGCTTATTGAGAATGTCAAATGAGATAATCTTCACAGAGTGATTAGCATATGCACTCAAAGTGTTAACTATAAAAGAAAACAATATTTTATGGTGGGTCAATCAGCAGTGTGTGAGAGAATGTTTAGTTCAATAGAAGGAAATATTCCTTTAGTTCAAACAGGAGAGGTGTAGGAAAGAGAAAGGTCAAATGAATTTTAATATAGAGTTGAAGTCATGTGTATATGAAGTTCCAAATAAATGGATTTTACATATGATGGAAACTTACCTTTACCTTTTAAATATTAATATTATTATTATTTAAACAGTATGGATAAATAGTCCACAAACAACATGCCTTAACTATGACAATGGCCATCACAATCTAGAATTATGGTTCACTACTACTCGGAAGATACTACAATTCTACCTCAAAAGTTTTTCTGTTTTATTTTTATTCATTTATTCCAAATATGAAAAATGGAAAAATGCTTACTGAGTCTAATCTTAGGCAATGAGCAACAGAATCAAGATTCATAATATCTCATCAGAATGAAAGCCACAAAATTAAGTTTTAATAGTAAAAAATATATCCTGATTTTCATTTTTTTAAAAACATTACACTTGCACAGTGGGGGAGAACTTGGATTTATAGAAGTTCATGTGAAGAAAATTTTGGTGTTTTAGTTGATTATCATTCTATATGTAGAAGTATTAAAGACTTAGTGTAGGGGATGTCATTTGTAAAACAGGCATGTATGCAGTTTGTGGAGCATCCAGAAAAACGCAATGGTAACATGATTATTACGGCTTCAGAGCTGTCATGTAGAAAGTGTTCTTTCTGGTACCAGAAAGGCAAGCATCAATAGGTATAGGTTGCAGAGGCATATCCTGAATCAGTTGGAGGAAATTTATTTGCTAACCCCTGCAAATAAATAGTATTGTTCACAGTTTCGCAGAAGGGAAAGCTCACAGTAGTATCAAGATAGAACTATTTAGCACAATGATATCACCTGTCTCTAAGTTCTCTTTCACTGAAAGTGAAAGATGGAATATCATTTCCTAGCCATGTTATGAAAGGTATTTCTGCATTGGGTGGAAGTTTGGATAAGGAGACCTCCAAGGTCATGTTCAATGCCAAAATTCTTTGTTTATAGGACATCTTTATTAAATAGCATTGTGAATCAAATGTAGCTTCTGTTGACTTATGGCCATCACTATGAACATCAACACATTAATTTGTACTGAAATTATGAGCTTTTTACTCAGCTTTTAAGGGTCACAGACTGCTGTTCTCAAGAAATCAGAAGAACAGGCAAGCTAGTCTGTGTTGTATAGCTCTGGCTTCTTTATCAGCTGCTGCTGCTTCCTTCCATTGTCAGTTCATCCCGAACTATAATATGTTACTATCTTGTTTTACACTCACTTGTCTGGATGATGACCTGCTCATGACTCAGTTTCTCACATGGTATCAAGTGCATGGGCAAAACAGGTGTTTTGGAGAGACCTTTTAATTCAAGGATTGTGGTATGTTATGGAAGATTGCAGCTGCCAGGTACCTGATGAGAATGGAAAAAAAACTGGGCCTTTATCTCCTTTTAAGTAGTGACTTGCCCAAAGGTTTTCATGTCCTGATAGAAGGATAGCCTTACTCCTCCTTTCCAGCACCTTTCTTACACTCTTTCCTGGACCTATGCTTCTTCCAGAAAGTCCCAGCCACCATAATAATGAGGGAATTTCAATCCTGCCATTGCTTTTTTTTTTTTGAAAGAAGCTCAACATTTTATTCAGCATTAAATGAAAATTAATAATACCTGAAATGTCACTAATAATCCAATATAACCATCAATATTAGGCATTGATATGAGGTTGGAAAAAATGGAACTCTCACATCACTGGATGCAGTGCAATATGGCACAACACCATATATTCAATAGCACTGGTGAAAAAGCCTTTTTATATAAACCTTACAGACTGTACTGGATCTACATGTGGAAACTAAAAAAAAAAAGCACATGGCATTTTGAAAGCTGCCATTGCTTTTGCTGGAACCAGAGTAACATCCCAGTTTGTAGTTAATCCAGAAAACCTTACCCTCCAGGGAACCCAGATGCTCTATTATTGAAGGGGACCTCCATTTTACATGCACACACATTAAACCCTGCCAGTTGCCTTGAACAGGGAAATTAGGTTGGGGAGAGGGAGTATGGTTGACCTAGTAGAGATACTTGTATTTGCCAAAGAGATACTTTCAGGGCAGAGGGAATGGGGACAAATAATTTTGTTTACTGTGAGCCTGGATATTAGAAATTTAAATTTGCTTTCAGCAGTTAGCAGACTAATGTGAGATATCTTGGGGTTGGGTTAGGAAATGCCAGACTGTTGGCTATAACTCGAGAAACGAAACTTAAGTTCTGGGAGAGAAATGAAACTTAAGTTCAGGGCAAGAAACGAAACTTAACAAGCAGCCAACGGGCATGCGCGGCCACTACCCTCCCCCATACCCTAACCCTTTCCCCTGCACTCCTCTCTGTTGCCTCCTACCCAGCAACAACCCACGCCAACCCCAGCAACAACCCACGCCAACCTATCTCAACTTCGCCTGATTTTTTACCAATCAGATAACACCACACCACCCCTCAACCCTTTATATTGCACTGCACTTCCTCAATAAAGCAGACCTGAGTCACCAGCCTCGTCTCCGCAGTTTCTTCCCTGCGTCGCCCTCCACGCCGGATTCCCCCCACCGGGGGGACCGACCCTCCGCGGCCGAGCCACCCCCCAATTCACACCCTCACCAGACTCCTCAGATACATTGGAAGACACTTGTATTTGGGAAACCACTAATGATTCTCATCTTGCTTATTCTGGAATTAGGTAAAGACATGAGAATTTGCTTGGTGTTGGGGCTGCCCATATGAGAAAGCAATTAGCCTTTTTGATAGCCCTACAGAAACTATCCCCCACCTATCTGAGCTCATAATCGTTTGTCTGTGGTATATAGGAACTAACTGGGGAATAGAAAATATATTAAGGTGAACAGATTTCCTAAAGACCAATTAGACCATAGGAGTGTCTGAAAGGGGCCTATTCTGAGGCCTAAGGAATGGTAGCCAGAGAAGAGGATCCAGCTGTGAATGCCCCATGCAAAGTGGAACTTCAGAAATGGTAAGGCTAGTATTAGCAGGTAAGGGGTAGGGAGAAGAGCAGGATTTGAAAAAAGTGACAATTAGAAGGAGGAATAATTGGGATGAGACTGTATGATACTGTATCAGCCTAAGTCACATCCACCTTTGGTATTCAGAGCCAACGTCTAGTGGATAGGCCAATCAGGAGTCTATGTTTCTGAGGGATGGAGAAGCATCCTGCGAAGAGCAAACCAGTCAGACATGTCTGACCCCCTTAACAAAACTCGTGTTGACACCTTGTTAAAAATGGTGGACTGAAAACACAACTCCCTCCTGAAACCCCACCAAAATGATGGTAAAGGAACGTTAAGTGACATAAACCCACGAGGACAAAGAAAATGGGAGAAGAGATAACGGCATCCAAGCAATGCCAGCAAAATATTTGAATCTAGACAGCAAAAAACAAGCAACAACTAATTTAGAGCAGAGAAAGCAGAAACCTAAGGGAAGAGGGGGGAGTCACTAATAATAAACACATTTGTGCTGCAGAACCCCAAAAACACTCAGGAACTGGAGGCATCAATTATCTTGGAAAGCAAAAGCTACCTTGCTTGGTAGCAAGGAGGACTAAAAACAAGATAACTAAATGAAAGACTATAAAATATGTTAGACCTGAGATCCTCACCCCTTGTTTATTTGTTCATCATTCCTTTGTTCATCTGTTTCTTCCTCATTTGGAGAAGTGGAACCATTTGGAGCCACTAGGAACAACTGGGAGCTGAGGGGAGGCATCCTACTGAAAATAAGGATTTAAGATTCAGCATTCTGAAGCATGAGACCACCAACCTCTTTCCCTCTGGGTTTGGATCCCAGAATCCTGAAACTTGGCTGTTCTTTGAGGACACTGCTTCCACTGCAGCCTTCTCAAGGTGGTGTTTTTTTTCCCATAGTCCTCCTATTACTGGTCCCAGGGGTGGAGTAGATAATATCCTTGTTCATCATTACTGCTTTCAGACTTTTTCTCCCTCCATCTTTCCTTAAGACTTCCCAGCTTTGAGTCTCATGCCATCAAATTATATCACCAACTTCCCTTCATTGTTGCTATCATCTACAGACCCATGGGGACATTCCCTCTCACTAGTCCTGATTTAATTCTTAGCAATTTAATTACATACATGGATGATCCTTTCAACATCCTGTCATATTGGTTGATTGAATACCAGTTTTCTATTGATCTTATCCCCTATCCTACCTCTCCCATTCACTCCCATGGTTTCCCTTAGATCTTATTTAGTATCCAAAACTGTAAGCCCTCCATAATCTGAGATTCATGTATCTCATATTTGACCACCATCTTCTTTCTTTCCTGCTATCAAATTTGACTCCAACAATCTTTTAACTACCTCCTTTTCATTGTCCCTAACCTGAGTTCTTCTCTTCCTTTTCTAACCAGTTTAAATTCCAGGGTCAACCATTATAATCATTCACTTGCATAGTCCTTTAATTCAGTTTACCCTCTCTTTGTCACACTTTGTAAAAGTACAATTTTAGTTAAAGCCAGCTCTTTGCCTACTCTGTGCCTATACTTGTGCTGCAACCATGGTGACTAGTCTCACTATAAATTCTTGTCCATAACCCTCAAACTTTTAACGTTGCCTGGCAATAATATTTTCCTAGCCCATTCACTTTCCCATTCTCCTAGGTCAGAGGTTGCCAAACTTTTCTATAAAGGGCCAGATTTTAGGCTTTGCAGGTTAAATGGTCTTTGTTGCAACTACTAACTCTGCCATTGTATAGAGAAAGCAACCATAGGAAATATATAAATAAATGAACTTTGAATTTTATGCAATAGTTACGTGTCATGAATGATTATTTTTTTTCAACCATTTAAAAATGTAAAAACCATCCTTTGCTTTAAGATCAGATCATACAAAAACAGGATTTGCAGGAAGCGGCTGTGGCTCAATTGGTTGGGCTCCGTTTACCATATGGGAGGCCCCAGGTTTGATCCCTGGGGCCCCCAGGTGAAGAACCACCGTACATCGCGGAGAGCTCAGGGCCCACGCAGCGCGGAGAGCTGGCACAACAAAGGCAGACAAGCAGACACAGAAAAACGCACAGCAAATGGACACAGCGAGCACAAACTGCAAACGGGGGATAAATAAATAAAAATATTTTTAAAAAAAACTTAACAAAAAAAGAGACAGGATTTGGCTACAGGCTGTAGTTTGCTGGGCTTGGTCCTAGATTATTTCACACACCCTCTATTCTCAAGCTTCCAATGCTTCCTTCCCCATTCTCACTCTCTGATGTTGACCCTATTTTCTACTTAATTGAGAAAGCTGAAGTAATCAGAAAGAACATCCACTACTCCTACCACATCTACCCTTCTACCAGCATCCATATGTATACGCTAGGCCTTCCCTTCTGTTTCTGTGTTACCATAGCACAACAACTAAATACTATATAACTTACTTACTATGTTTGCTTATTGTCTGCCTCCCCCACTGGAAAATTAGTTCCAGAATGACAGAGAATGTTGTCTATTTTGTTCATTGATGCATTCCCAGTGCCTAGAACAGTGCTTAGCACATAGCAGATGCCTAACAAATACTTGAATGAATAACACTGTCTGCCAGATCAACAGGCAGGAGTTCAGAGAATTTTTCTCCAGAGAAATTTTCCTTCCCTTCCAAAAGAAGAGACCTATCAGTCCTGATAGCTGGGGGTCTACTTGATCACTCTAAGTGGTATTTTTCAAACTTCTTTGAAAAAACACCCACAATAAGAAATTCCGATTTTATAGGATTGGCCCAGTACCTAATATGTATGTATGTGTGTGTATGTACGTGTGTCTACATACATACATACAAATGCATGGATACACAAATGTATGTGTGTATATGTGCATGTATACACATGAAACCAAGGTTTCATGAAATCCCATATATGTGATGTATTCTGATACAGTATTTTCTATTCTGTTATTTGAGGGAAAAAAGTTGGTTGCAACTGATTAAACTGATATTGTAAACCACTAACTGGTCTGCATCCAGAAGTCTGAAAAATACTACAGTGTGTCCCACTAATTATTAGCCCTGCCTATGTACACTGAGTTTCCAATCAGATTTCTAATGCCTCACTTTTACTTACGAATATAGCCAAAGGATCTCTTGACATCTAAAAAAAGTTTAATGAACATTCAAAAACAAACTCAACACAGATAATTCAAGATATAAAAGAAAACATTAAAAAATATATCCTAAATTTAGAAAAAAAGAAATATATATATATCCTCAGAGAAGTAAGAAAAGATATTGTACCCACCAAATGGAACAGAATGCTTATTTTAAAGTGGGGGGGGGGGGAAGAAAGTCCTCTAGTAAATTTAAAACATAACAGAAATTTTAAAATTCAAAAGAAGTGTTGGAATTTGGAAATCTTTCAGAAAGAAAAAGTGGAAAATGGGGAAGAAAGGATAAAATTATCCCAGGACAACAGCTGTACAGTATGCTTAGAGAGCAACCAGTCCAGAGTAAAGGAGGAAGATGGACTCCTGGGATAAATTAATTATAGATACTTAGAATGCTAGGTACTTAGCATGTAGGATAAAATGAGCCAATGGCTAACTTCAGTAGAAAGGATATGTAATCTGGGGACAGATGTGGCTCAAATGGTTGGGCGTCCGTCTGCCATATGGAGGGACCTGGGTTCGATCTCTGGGACCTCCCGGTAAAATATATATATATATAGAAGGCGCATGGGCTGCCAGGCTCTGTGTGCCGGTGAGCTGCCAGGGCCCGGGAGCCATGCAGCAAGATGATGACGTAAAAGGAGAGAGACAAGACGAGATGCTCCGAAAGCTCCAAAAACCAGGAGCCGAGGTGGCGCAGATGGCAGAACACCTCTCTCCTACATCAGCGGTCTCTAGGATTGAATCCTGGTGAAGACTGGAGGAGGAGGATGAGAAGAGATGATAACAGACACAGAGAATTGCCCAGCGAATGGACACAAAACAGCAAAATGGGGAAGGGGGGGTTTAAAATGGATCAAGTAAATAAATAAATCTTTAAAATAAAATAAAATAAAAAAAGAAAGGATATGTAATCATAGTATACTAATTGGCTCAGTTAAAAATATCTACATAGTCATCATAAATAATGAAGAGTAGCTTATCTAAATAGGGTGATATAGGTATATTAAGGGATAGACAAATAATACATGTTTTTATGAGATAGCTTAGAGTAGTAAATACTTGCTTATTTCCTATAGCAAGAAGTTAAAATAGCCCACACTGAAAAATCAAGAACTAGCAGTATAAACATGTTATGTTGAAATATGGAGATAAATACCAAAAGAAATAGTTTAAAGATAAGGCAGAAGTGATCTCTGGGCAGAAATTGACTCTGGGGCAGAATCTTCTGTTTTTCATTGTAAGCCTAATGATACTATATGTGATTTTTTAAATGGATTACTGATAAATATTAAAATGAATACTATTAATGTAGTATTTCACTTATTTGAAAATATTGGTTATCAAGGAAGAGCTGTTTTAATAAAGTATAATGACACTGGGAAACAATACTGGTTTAGCACCCCTCTGAAACTTTCAAAATTCTTCCAACTTTAGTTCTGAGCCTTGTGTTACTTTATTTTAAGGGCTCCAGTAACTTGTAATGGCAGCAGCTCTAAGAATGGAGAGGTAACATTCTGGTCCCATACATTGTTGTTATCACAGTGGGCACCAGCAATTGATGGCAGTGGCATGGCACATTTATGTGGCTTCACAGGCACAGAGGGCAGAAGATCTCAATGAAAGGGAGCTGATTAGGAAGAAGCACCCTGGCAAATGCACACAGTAAAGAACGGACTTGTATAAGATACTCCCAGGGTATGCTCAGAAATAACTGGAGGGACTTCAAAGTGTGTGCATGTGTGTGAACCTTGCCATAACCAATGGAGGCACAATTCAGGGAAATCATCATCATTGATGCCTTACTTGACTCTTTGTCTCCTGGACTGGTGTGCCTGAGGAGTGCTGGGCAAAACACAAAGAAGGGGTGGAGGAATAAGAAAGAAAGAGGTGTCCAGAGAGCTCTCTGATCACTGGAGGGAAAAAGGGGGTTCCAGCCAGAATATCTAGAGCTGGCATAGCCTTGGTCCTCACCATCCAATTGTCCCAGATACATAAATTACCACTTCTGCTTCCTAACCTCCTGACTTCCACACTTAAATTTAGAGAAGTCTCCTCCTCTTTTCCTGACACCCTTTATGAGGACTTTTTCAGTCCTCATAAAGAAGTGAGAGGGCCCAAGCCAGGTAGGAGGGTATGGTTGGACATGTCACTCTTTAAGGGGAATGGAGTAGGGAAACCCAGTCACAGGAAGGCAAAGAAGGGGAAAAAGAAGAAAAGAATAGGTATTTTCTAAGGCAGTTCTGCCTGTAAAGAGAACAACTTTGATGTGACCTGAAAGTCTAGGAAGATCTTTGGTCAGAAATGTCCCTTCTGCCTACTGTCTTGCCCCAGATCCCTCCATCTGCATCTCCCCTTTGGGCATCTCAGCATCGCCATCTGTTGGCCAGAAGGGAACCAAGTAGGGATTCAAGTAGGTTCCCACAGCAATCAAGTAGGTTCCTGATACTGTTCTGACCAGAGGACCCTCTTCCAGTCCCCTTTTCCCTTTCCCTACTCTCGACAAACATACCTTGGTCTTTACTTTGTCTCAATCTTTGCAGGTGCAAAGATAAGTAAGACAAGGTTCATGCCCTCAAAGAGCTCACAATAATTTGGTGGAGGCTGGGAGTATAGAGACAGATACAAAACTTAATTTTACTAGGGTAAGCTAGGAAAGAGAGCTGCACAAACAGAGAAGGGAGCACACAAGTCAGGGAAGGCTTTCTTTGTCTTGGAAGACCCCTAACTTTAAGGAAAAGTAAGAGTTATCTAGTTATGAGCAGTGCAGAATAAGGACTCTACTGAGTCATCTAAGCTTCCATTCATTTCTTAGCAGACACAGACCTCCCTCAAACCCTCAGCTCTAGCTGTGCTGGTTTCTCCCTGTCACCCCTCTCCCAAGCCCAGCCTGCATCTTCACTCAGACTCCAGCCAGGCAGCTACCTTACAGTCATACCCCTCTCATGGCAGCCACATTCTATAATCCAGACTGGTGCTGCCTAATTTAAATTTATATTTCTAAGTTTCTAATAGCCATATTAAAAAAATGAAACAAGGGAAATTATTTTAGAATGTATTTATTTAATGCAAGTCAGTATATCCAAAATATAATTTCAACCTTAATATAAAAAATTAGAGATACTCTGAGGTTTTTTTGGCACTAAGTCTTTGAAATCCATTGTATATTTTACACTTATAGCACATCTTAATTCAGACTGGCCACATTTCATGTACTCAATTGCCACATGTGGCTAGTGGCTACTATATAGGATAGTGTGGCTCTAAAATTTTCCCAGGTTAAATGTACTCGGCATTTCTCTATTAAACAGATGGGGCCCATCTGACTGGAGCATTACTATGTATTCCCTCTAAGCTTCTAACTCAAGCAAGGCTCTTCCTGAAAAAGGAAGAGAAGTTCTATGAGGTTTCAGCCTAAGAGTGAGCACTCCTTTTAAATGCCAGATTTAAGACAATTCACCCTAAACTGACCCCAAACTTGCTTCTGAGTTAGCTTTTAGCAATCACAGATTCACAGTGCCTCACAATAATAAGATACATTTGACCCCGCGTGTCTCCGTATTGCCCTCTGGCCAGCAGAACAACCCGTAAAAAGTCTTAATGATTCATTAATGTGACAAAAACTTCATAAGGCCCCTAGAGGGGCCATGTGACAGGTCATCTAGCCCTCTTGCTCTGGTTCTAGTTGGGGCTAGGCACTACTTGCCATTTGGTACTGAAAGGAGCTAAATATATTTGGTGCAATACCACACACCTTGTGTTAGATTTGCATCAATAAAAATCACATGAAAGAGAAATACTGAGAAAAGTCTATCCATTAAAACATTTCCACAAACTAGGGAGAAAAAAAAACACCTTTTAATTTTGCTCAGAGACAGAAACACGGATATTCCATGGAAGCAGAATTTGAAATCCACAGATAGAGTTCAATTCTATCATATTGCAGCCAAGAACCAGAGGCCCAGAAAGGGGAAGTGGTTTGTCAAAGTCATTCAGCAAATTTCAAGTGGTTGGTAGAAGCCCTGAATCCTTTCCACTATCCCCTCTGGCTCCACTAACTGAAAAGTATTTTAATGGGAGACACATTGCCATCTACGGGATTCTCCTAAACTATCTGCGGAGGATAACCATGGCCCTGGGAAGCCAGGTCAGCGCCTACCCCCAACCCCAACATCCCCTCCCAACTCTCCTCCCGGACCTAGGCGCCAGAAACCCTGAATAGGCCCTGCCTCACCTGGGCGTAGCGCCACGATTCCCCACCTCCTAGAGTCTGGCTGTGGACGCCGCTAGAGCCGTTCTTTCTCTAACTCTACACTTTCTGGGTCCCGGCCTGGCTGGGCCCAGCTGGGGAGTGCAGCGCCCAGCCCAGCCTCGCCGCTGTGGCCCAGTTCCTGGTTGCAGGCTGGGCCAATTTGGTTAGCCCCTACCGGATACTACACCCACGAGGGCAGCTCACAAAGACTGTTTAGAAACCCGGCGGGGAGCTCTGTCCGCGAGGCGCGTGAGCGGCAGGTTAGCACCCAAAGTCCCGGAGACAACCGTCGACCCCCAGGTTGAGGGTGGGCTTTTGGGAAGGGGTGGCTCGGCCATTCCCAGCCCCGCCTCCACACCTAGCATCTGCCCTGCTTGCGCCGGCCAGGATGAGCCGCCCTCTCAGCAATTCCTGGGACTTGGGCTCACGCCGGCCTCCGGGCCTGGCAACGGCACGGGCCCCGCTTGGGTCTCTGGAGGACCCCAGCTGACAGCCCGAACTTGTGGTCTCCTGGGTCGAGTGTCGTCCCGCGTATGAGCAGCTCCACAAGCTCCCGCTGCTTCTGCGCCCAGGAAAGTTATCCAAGCGCCCCAAAGCTCTGCTGGGCGGAGGCTGCCACCCTAGAGGGGACCCCTCCCGTCCGAAGCCCGATTACAGACCGTGCCCGGCGCCGGGACCGCACAGCGCCCGGTCCCTTCGCACCAGGAACGGTTTCCGGGGCGGACACTTTTTGTAGCTGACCCGGCGTGTCCCGTGACGCGGAAGCCCAGACGGAAGTGTGGGCGGAGGATCCCAAGCCGGATCCTGAGCCTGAGCCTGAACCTGAGCCTGAGCTACCGGGAGTAGATTTCGTGGCCTCCCAGCTGTGGGAACGGCTGGGCCTGGCCGCAATGGCGACCATGTGGGGAGGCCTCCTTCGGCTTGGCTCCATGCTCAGCCTGTCCTGCCTGGCGCTTTCC
>JAQZBX010062145.1:0-16961 GCA_029593785.1 Cabassous unicinctus
TGTGTGAAAAATGCCACTATGAACATTTGTTTGCATATATTTTTTGGGCCTTTGCTTTCATTTCTTCTGGGTATATATCTGGCAGTGGAATCACTGGATCATATGGAAGATCTTTTGTTAGTTTTCTGAGGAACCACCAAACTGTACTCCACAGTTCCTGGGCCATTCCACAATTCCACCAGCAGTGGATGAGGGTTCCTATTCCTCCACATCCTCTCCAACAATTATAGCCTGCTGCTTTTTTAATAGCCACCATTATGATGGGTGTAATGTGGTATCTCATTGCAGTTTTGATATGCATTTCCCTAATAGCTAGCAATGTCAAGCATTTTTTCATGTGGTTTTTAGCCATTTGTATTTCTTCCTTGGAGAAGTGTCTTTTCACTTCTTTGCATAAATGTTTATGATTGTTCTCTCTTCTTGAGAGATTACCCCTTTTATTAATATATAGTGTCCATCTTTGTCTCTTACAATAGTTTTGCATTTAAAGTCTATTTTGTCTGATATTAGGATAGCTACTCCTGCCCTTTTTGGCCATTGTTTGCTTGTAAAATTGTTTTCCAGCCATTCACTTTCAGCCTCCTTGAATCCCTGGGCTGAAGGTGGGTTTCTTGTAGACAGCCTATAGATGGATCATATTTCCTTATCCATTCTGCCAACCTGTGTCTCTTGACTGGTGAGTTTAATCCATTAACAGTTAGTGTTATTACTCGCAACAAATTTTTTATTTCAGCCATATTTTCTTTGTGTTAATTTATGTCATATTTTGTTTTTATTTCTCTTTTTGTCTTTTTAGTTGCTTTTACACTCACTTCCAACTCTCTCTCCCTTGTTTTTTCCTTTCAACTTGTAGAACTTCCTTTAGTATTTCTTGAAGTGCAGGTTTCTTATTGGCATACTCTCTTAATTTTTGTTTATCTGTGAATATTTTGAACTCTCCATCATTTTTGAATGCCAGTTTTCCTGGATAGAGAATTCATGGCTGGAAGCTATTTTCTTTTAGTATTTTGACTATGTCATACCACTGTCTTCTCTCCTCCATGGTTTCAGATGAGAATTCAGCACTTAATCTTATTGTGCTTCCCTTGTATGTGATGGTTCTCTTTTCTCTTGCTGCCTTGAGTTTTTTCTCTTTGTCTTGAGCATTAGACATTTTAACAATTTTATATCTTGGAGTTGGCCTGTTGGGATTTATACTGTTTGGGGTGCACTGTGCTTCCTGGACTTTTACATGCATCTCTCTCAAAAGGGTTGTGAAGTTTTGAGCCATTGTTTCCTTCAACACTTCTTCTGTTTCTTTTCCCTTCTCTTTGCCTTCTGGGATGCCTATAATGCATATGTTTGTGGGTTTTGTGTTGTCACTTATATCCGTGAGTCCTGCTGGATTTTTTCTATCTTTTTATCTATCCTACTACCTGTTTCATTTCAGATGTATTGTCTTCCACATCACTAACTCTTTCTTCGGCCCATTCAAATCTGCTGTTCTATGAATCCAGTGTCTTTTTGATTTCTTGGATTGTGCCATTGATCACCATCATATCTGTTATCTTTTTGTGAATATTTACAATTTCTTCAGCATGTTCTCCTGGTGTTTTCTTAATAATCATAATCTCTTCCTTCGCTTCATTAAGTTGGTCCATGATATTTGTTTGGAAAGCTTTGATTAGTTGTTCGATGATCTCTAACTCCTCCTGGTTTTTAGTTTGTTCATTGGACTCGTCCATATCTTCCTGTTTCTTTGTGTGATTTGTAATTTTTTGCTGCCCTCTAGTCATCATTTTATCTTGATGGGTTTATTTAGTTGATTAGCTTCTCTCTCTGCTCTAGAGTTTTATTTAGCTGGTGGTTCTGTGTGTGTTTTAAGTTTTCTCTTTGAGACTTTGTTCTTCTTATTTAATTTCCTTGCTTCTTTCTATGTTCCCTTGAAGGCAAAAATTAGGGCCAGAGCAATCAAAAGATGTGAGAAAGGAAGAAGGATAATAGTAATATTGATAAAAGTTAGAAGAGCTCCTGCATAAGACTTAGTAAAATGAATATTTAACTCATGTAGACAGTGTATAGTAATAGGAAAAATAGTGGAGTACCTATAATGGACTGGGAAAACAAATAGAGGAAAATATATATAATGATTTAGAAGGCTAGAATGATGAGGAAAGAGAGAAAGAGTAAAGAAAGGCTGAAAGGAAAAAGTTAATAATAATAAAAAAAAGAAGTATACAGAATAGATAGAATAGTAATTGACACCCTTAATTTGTGGGCTAATGAAAAAACATTGTATATAAGAACCACAACAGAAAACAGAAAGCAGAAAGATGAAGGAAGGAAGAGATAGGATTGGAGACAAAATCAGTATGGACAGATAATGGGAAATGATGGAAGAAGAAGCACAGCAAAGAAGTGACAATCTAGCAGCACCTAATTAAAAAAAAAAGAAAGTAAGAAAAAAGAAGGGGGTTAAGAAAGAGGAAAGAAAAGCAAGAAACAGCAAATAAACAAAGAAAAACCAAGCAACCATACAAGCAAGCAGTCAAATAAAGCTAAGGAATAATAGTGTTCCTTCTTGGACCCTTGTGCAACCTCTCAGCCTGCTTGTATTCATCAATCAATTGTCCTGCAAGGTTCCGTCTGCAGGTTTTGAGGCAGATTTTAGCGATTAAACTAAGATAAAGAAATTCTTTTTTTGTTTTTTAAAATGACTGTCTTCTTCTTCTTCTTCTTTTTTTTTTTTGGTAAAATAAGGGACCCAAAAGAATTACTCTTCTAGACCACCCCCTTCACCGAGAGGACCCTAAGTAGGCTAATGGAAATTCATCAAGCACTTCCATTTCCTGGCCTTCCCAGGGGAGCTGGAGCTCTGATGCTTGTCAGTGCAGAAAGATAAAATTGGCTGACTCCACCCCCTCTGGATCCAAGCCTCAGTGTCACTGGGATGTTGGGTAAATCAGGCTTCCTCAGTAGATTCACCTCTCCCCTCAGCCTGGCGCTGCTTCAAGCCATCTTATCTGCTCCCCAAAGCTATGAGGGAGTCCAGTCAGCCAAATACACAGAAATGAAACCTCTCTTCACCTTCTGTCAGAACCCTCCCACTCTCAGAGAATGCTCCCTCTCAACGGGTTGCCGGCGGGAGTTGGGTCATATCCCTGAGCAGCTAGTTAAATCAACCTTCCTCAGCAGATTTCCCACTCCCCTCAGACTGGTGCCACTTTGAGCCAGCTATTTTGTTCCCCAAAGCTGCAAAGGGTTCCAGGTAGCCAAATCCACAGAAAGGAAACCCCTCTTGACCCTCTGCCAGAACCCTCTCACTCTCAGAGAACGCTTCCTCTCACTGGGTTGCTGGTGGGAGACGCGGCTCAAACCAGCCTTTTTCCCTGAGTGTGGGGCTCAGTCATCTGTGTTAACCACCACAGGCACGGGGAAAGCTCATGAATCTCTCCCGAGCAATCTGCCTTGCCATCCAGCTCCCTCCAGATTGATGTTCCCAAGGTTCTCGCTCCATGCACCCCCAGAACAGACCCCCCAGGAAGGACCCTGTCCCCAGTCAGACATACTCAGAGAGCAAGTCAGCGAGTTCCCTCCTAAACTGATGCCATCTTCTCTATTCCCCTTAAGATTATTCGTGGTAACATAGTTTTGTGAGTGTAATTAGTAGCGCTGAATTATGCATGTTATTGTGATAGAAAGCGGAAGTTTTCAGTTATGTACATTACCAGAAGGAACGCTAGAAGGTAAAACATGGTATTGTATAACACAGTGAAGTTTTTGGTTGATGATTACTTAGTAAATATTCCAAATATAGGAATAGTCTTTCCTGAACTATAACAAATGTACAGCACTATTACAAAGTATTAATTATATGGTGTCATATGGGGAAAAATACACCTAATGCAAACTATAGACTATAGTTTAACAATAATATTTTAATATCCTTTCATCTATTATAACAAAGGCACCACACCATTATTATGTGTTAATAATATGGGGATATATGTAAATGTATTTTTTACATAATTTTATGTAATCTTATAACTTCTCAAATTAAAAAATAATTACAATAATTAAAAATCATTATATTAAGTGACAGAAACCATACACAAAGTTACATATGGTATGATTTCATTTGTATAAAATGTAAATATAAATAAATCTATAGGGACAGAATTAGATTAGTGGTTATGTAGGGCTGGGGGAGGAGAGAGTTGTTGAGAAGTGTCAGCAAAGTCATATAGCTTATTTTCTTTTTAGGGTAATGAATATTTTCTAAAATTAATTGTGGTTATGAATGTACAACTGTAATTATACTGAGAGCCTTTCATTGTACATTTGGATGGATTGTATGGTGTGTGAATATACCTCAATAAAACTCTTTATAAAAAGGGAAATATTTTATTGTTTGTATAGTGATAATAACAATAAATTTTTTTTAAAAAATCCATGAACTGCATTACATAGTGATCCCTAAGCTATACCATGGACTGTAATTAATAGTACAGTTCTAAAAATGTGCTTTCATCAATTTTAACAACTATTCCATACCAATTCAAAGTGTTAATACTAAGGTGGGTTATGGGAATCCTTTATTTTCTGCATGATTGTTCTATAAATGCACAACTCTAGAAATGAAAAGGAAAAATTTTTTAAGTAGCGAAGGTTGGGATGGGATGAGAGACAGATGATCTGGGAGTGGGAACTACAGTGCTCTTTGTAATGAAAGAAAAGAAAAGAGGGAAGAGGATGAATTGACAGAGAAGAAAGAAGTTTGACAAGATTCTAAGAGTCTAAAACAGACATTGAGAAAGATCATTTTGATCAATTATTGCCATGAAGAGAAAGTACCTAAAAGGTATTCTATCAAATATGTAAGATATTAGATATGTTTGAGGAGATCAACATGATAGACAAGAAATTTGAGTTTACTATCAGCAAGAGTAGCAGGTCTTCATAAATTCTGAGTATGCAATTCACTAAGATCTTAAGATCATCTCTATTCCTGATCTAGTGCTATATTTTCCTGCTCTGCACTAATTGACCATGAGACTTCCTCTGCTGAGGACTACTCCAGACTAGTGCAGTTTTTCCTATAACCTATTTTTAAATGTGATTTACCTCTCATCATAGAATTATTTTGGTTGAAATTTGACACATGTTTCCATAAGTCTTTGGCATATGTTCCTTTCCTTCACTATTATACTTGAGGGCTGAGGCTAAATTTCCAATGCCTAGCTTAGTGTGGGGCATAGAGGAGAGTCTCAGAAAGTATCTATTTAATAAATAAATTGTTGGATAATATGCATTTTCTTTTCCTGCAAAACTGTGTTAGTAACTTCAGCTTTTTATACTTTGTTTAATTAATTAATTTATTTATCCCCCCTTCACTGCTTGTCTTCCTTTGTTGTGCCAGCTCACCATGCGGCACCAGCCCTGAGCTCTCCACACCGTGGGGTAGCTCCTTCACCAGGAAGCCTAGGGGATCAAACTCGGAACCTCCCATATGGTAAATGGGAGCCCAATCAATTTTACCACAGCCTCTTCCCCTAACTTTATCTTTGTGTGTGTGTGTGGGGGGCGGAGAGCCAATTTATGAAATTAAATAAAGTCCATGAAGGCAGTGAAGAACACGAGGTAGGGCACCTCAACCTGCCTGGACTCTCCACCCTGGCTGGGCCCAGTACAGCTGGAGATCCAGTGCACCATGCCCACCCCCACCTCCCTCTTGTTCCCTCCCATATGTTACTCATTATGAATTCCACAGGTCCGGGAGCCTAGGGAGGGCATAACTCAGAGATGCTGGGCCTCTTCTGCTGAGAGTCACTGGACGGGGTTAAATTTCAAGAGGTTCTGCAACAGTCACTTCTCTGAGTCATTGAGCATTGGCACAATGTTCACCAGGGATGTGGTGACTGGGTACATGGGGTAGGGCTTATAGTCTGGTAGCTTGGTCATGGTGGGCAACAGCTCCTTGGTCTAGCATCTCCAGCAGCCTGAAGAAGGTAATAACAAAATTTGCAGAGACAAGAAAATGTGTGATATTATCCAACAATTAACATTTTCTTTGCACTGACAATATTGGGTATATTTTGGCTGTATAACAATGTATGGAAATAATTATCATCCTGAAAGTTAGTAAGCTTCTAAAATGAAGAAATTATATGTTACTCATTATGAATATTAAATTGATTTAAAATAATTGATGAACCCCATTTAATTATTACTAATCTGAGCTCATAAAAATTGTTTATATTTGCACTGAATTGACTTACAATTCTTCCCACATGCAATGGATGTAATAAATCTTTTGTAGTAGGATTTAGCCTTTTGCATGTTGGAAGTTTACATTACCATTAATTGTATATTCATAGGGATAAAATCAAAATAATTTATACAATAAATATAGAGCAAGCATTTCTATTTTTGAATAAATATATATACATTTCTTGGAAAAATGATTGTATGAGTGAAATACAATTGCTCATTTCTAAGCACTTGGTATACACTATATAAGTGCTTGCTGTGGTATGATTGAATTGACCACCATTCAAAAAGTGCCTTTGTTTCTCTTTATAGTCCTCTGTGTTATACTTTCTCAGCCAAGAATTGATTTACTTACAGCTGGACAACAGAGCAAACACACACAGCATCATGAAATCAAAACCCCTTTGGCAAGTCCTTTTTTGGAATATATGAAAGTCTATAATCCCAATATAACATATATAACAATATGTTATATATAACATATAATCCCATAGAACAATTTATAATTCCCCTACTTATGATTCTTCTACTCCTTTTTCTTGAACCTATGATTCTCAAAATACCAGTTAAGTATATTTCACAGAAACTTAAATCTTTGGACTGTTCAAATGCCAGTTAAGCCCTGAATCCCAGCAGAGTAGTGGACAACTCCTAATCTCTAGTTTTTTGGGCTAGTTCTGAACAACCAACAAAGCAATGATGATGGACAGGTCTCATTCCAAAAAAGGAAGAATGTTTGAAGTTGTGGAAAGGATGATCCCTTCCTTCTGCTCCCTGGTATCTAGGTAACCTCTCAGCCTGGAGTGCTCAGAGTGGATATTGTCCTGGGTCCCTGGGGATTGGGAAATGAAAAATCATGGGGGAATGTGTGGCCATGGATCAAAATAGATTAGTTGTTATCATGAATATTATCCGTATTGGCAGAAGAACTTGTAACATTGATATAAAGATATGGTTTGCCAGGGGTTAAAAATGGAGGGGGCAGTTAATGGGTGGAACAGTGCATATTTGGGATGGTGAGATTCTTATGTATAATATTACAATAATGGATGCTTGAAATTATGCATTTTTCAAGGCCAATGGAACTGTACAGCACAAAGTGTAAAGCATAATGTAAACTATAGATGTTGGTTGGTAGAAATGCTTCAATATTGGTTCATCAATTATAACAAATGTACCCTATTAAACTAATGTCAATAATGGGGTAACTATGTGTGTGGATGTGGGGGAAGCTTATATGGGAATTCTATATACTTTCAGTGTAATTTTTCTGTAAATGTAAATCTAAATTTATCTAAAAATAAAGTTTAAAAAAGCAGTAAATTAGATTTAAAAATCTGTTGAAATTGCTTAGATTTGCATTTGTGGGCTAGTATTCCTATAAAGAACATTTGGAATTTTACCTATGTTAGGTAGAATAATGGCCCAGAAAGCTGTTCATGACCTTATCCACAGAATCTGAGAATATGTTATCTTACATAAGAAAAGAAACTTTGGGGATATTATTAAGAATCTGGACCTTGATATAGAGAAATTATATTAGATTATACAGAGTTGTCACAATGTAACATCATAAATCCTACAAAGTGGAGGAGCTTCACAAGTGCTAGTCAGAGAACGAGAGACAATGTAACATGAGAAGGAAATGGTTGGCCATTGCTCCTTTTGGAGATGGAGAAAGGAGACCATTATACAATGAAGGTGGAAGACCCCCAGAAACTCAAAAAAGTCCAGGAATCAAATTCTCCACTGGAGCTTCCGGAATGGATCTCTGCTCCTCTGAAACCTTGATTGTAGCTGAGGGAAATCCATCTAATGTAATCACCCCTAATTTATAGAACTGTTAGATAAATTTGTATTATTTTAAGTTGGAATTTGTGGTAATTTGTTACTCCAACCAAAGAAAATTATTAAAGTGCATAAAATCTAATGTTTCATTATCATTGTACCGCAATTCTGCTGCCATGAACTTTGGAATGATCAGAAAAGAGAAAACTATTGGATATATTTTTCATCAGACACTGGAAACTTTCCAATCATGCATCAGCTCTAGAATTGTGAATTTTGGGCATAACCAAATAAATATACACCATAAAAATCAAGATGAATGAATAATCTACCACTGTATTGAAAACCATTTTTGAGTCTCATAATATATATGCTCTTTGGCTCTAATCCTTGAACTGGATGGTGGTAGTATGGATGAATGCAGTGTGTGAAAATTCATCTAGCTATATTAATATGATTTACACACTCTTCCATATTTAATGTGCATAAAATGTTAACCAAAGATAACTCTAGTCAAGTGGAAAGGACAAAAACCAATGGGATGTAGTGATAGGAAAAGAGAATGCTCATTGGAGCCATTTGAAAATGAATGGAAGGTGTTTTCTCTTTTGTCTGGGCAAGGAGTCCTTGTCAGCCTTGGCAAAGACCACTATGATTAGGAAACCACAAGAAGTGACAAATCTAAAAAGACCAACTACTCTCAGACAACAAACATTTTAGTGATACGCAAGAGAATTGAATACTAGATTAGAATGTGAGACCCAAACACTAACCAAAAATTAATTTCCACCATACTAACATATACTTTGATGTAGCATTCAAATTTATATTTGCTTTGATGTAAAGATGCAGTGTAATATGATCTTCATAACATGATGGAGTCTCTATAAATACCATCCATACCTGCTCCAACCATGTGGATGTTTCCTGGATTAATAAAGTACTAATATATTTATACATATACACTTTTTCCTTGGTAATTTACATTCTTGCTTTCAACAATAACAGCCATTAACAATATACATTGAAGAAGGAATGGAAAAGACAATTTAGGAAGTGAGACTTAGCTCATGTGCAGAGTGCTGAATAATTATACATGAAGTCAAATATAACAAAAGACAGTAAAGAGAACTTTTATTCCAAATAACAAATAAAATATTTTATTAAATAAAATGCATTATTTTAACCTTTTTTACATACACTTTTCAGTGACGGTAATTCATGACATTCACAATATAGTGCTACCATCATCTCCATACATCAACAAATTTGTGCTTACTCCTAACAATCTCTGTAATCATTATGAGATAACACCGTATTCCCCTTTCTTGGTAACTTTTTATTTTAAGAAACTTAAAATACATAAATGTTACACAAAAAATATGTGGGATTCCCATATGGCCCACTCTCTAGCCCTCTAACATTTTCCCACATCAACAACATTCTTCATTAGTATGGTATATTTGCCACAAATGATGAACACATCTCGAGCCTTGCCACTAAGCATGAATTATAGTTTGCATTGTAGTTTACACTCTCTTCCACACATTTTTGCAAGTTATTATAAGATATACAATGGGCTGTATCTTTCATTGCAATATCATTCAGGATGATTCCCAAGTCCTGAAAATGCCCCCAAATTAGACCTATTTTTCCCTCTCCCTCTCCTCAGAACCTCCAGTGGCCACAGTCTCCACATCCATGATAAAAGTTCTTCCATTGCTAGGATCACAAAAGTCTGCAGTAAAACAATTATAACTCTACTCTAGTCCATCGTCCATTCCCCAATCCTGAGGATTCTGTGATGGTGATGCCCACTCCAACTCTAATTGAAAGGGGGGTTAGATACCATGGGGCAGATGAATGGGACTTTCTTCATTGGACTTTGCAGACTCTTTCTATACCTTGAGATGGTCATTGGCAATAATCATCTCCTTGTTAGTTGTCATAGGTGATTCCAATGAACTGGAGAGTAGGTGTTGCAACTCTTTTGAGAATCAGGATCCAACTGGCACATGGACAGCTGAAAGGTTTAAGTCTCTAGGACATAAACTTATCAACTCTAGTACTAACTTTAGGTTCAAATAGAGGGTTAGAAGTGACAAGTGTAGGGAAAACACAACTGAGTCCAACTCTATCACACCGGGGAGCATAAATTCCAAAGTAGGGCCCACTGGCAGGGTGCCAAACTCCTGAGCTGTCTACCCTGCCTATAGTGTTTGGATATCTCCAGAGACCTCAAGAGCCCTGCAATTTGAGGTAATATTTACTTTGGCAATCAATGAGTTCCTGCTGAGATTTGCATAAGCATAAACTCTGAAATGACTTCCTGACTCACTTTGAAGTTCCTTAGCCATACAAACTCATTTGTCTTTACCATTTCCCCCTTTTGGTCAAGGTCTTTTTCCAGTTGCATTGTTATTTTGTGCTTTTTAGTAAGCTCTCAGTGCCAGGGAGGCTCAGCCCTGGAAGTCATGGCCCATGCTGGGAGGAAGGTAATGCATTTATATGTTGAGGTTGGCTTAGAGAAAGGTCATATTTGAGAAACAAGGTGGCTCTCAGGAGGTAAAGCTTAGGCACCCTATAATACTATGCTAAGTTTCAATTTCAAAAGTACAGGTTCATAATTACAGTCATTAATATCAAGAGCCTTTCAATGGTCCATCCTCCTTCACTATTCACTAACCCTGTACTCAGGGGATTCTTACTGTCCTATTAGAGAATGTGGCAGAGCTTTCCAGGAAGGGAAATCAATATTCCTTTGGTTAGTGTATGAATTTCCACCCACTGTGACAATGTCCCATGAACACTTGAACACATTCATATGCCTTATAGATAAGTCCTAAGTGAACCTCCTCCCATGCATCCCCCATCTCTGAGATCCCACACCAATAATCCTTCTCTGCCACAGTTTTGAAACTTCTGTGATCCAAAACTTCTTAAAAATTGTAGGAAACAAAATACCTGAATATAATAGGAAAATGATAGTATAAAAATAATGAATAAAATACAAAAAATTTTTAAAGAAGTTTGAAATAATAAAATATATATAAAATAAAAACATTTTTTTCATGTTATGTCTTTCATCACTCTAAGATCTGTTGTCTTGTATGTACAGTGACATTTGCTTCCATTTATTAACCCAGTGTCTTATTTTTTTTTTCATTTTGTCTTCAAAGAAGCTTTAGGCTACAGAAAAGTCACGTACAAAATAGAGGTCATTCCCATATACCCAACATAATCTCCCATTTTCCCTTTCAATAAAATTTTACATGTAGATGGTACATTTGTTACAATTGATGTACAAATATTGAAACATTGCTACTAACCATGGTCAATGATTTACATTATGGTTTACATTTTGGACTATACATTTTTATAGATTTTGATGAAGTTTGACATGGTCTGTCTCCCTCCCTGCAAAATCTTGTAGAACAATTCCATCATCCCAAAAATGCCCCATGTTCCATCTATTCTATTCCTCCCTCCCACTCCACTCAGGACCCACAGTAACCACCAAGATTAATCATTGAGGGACCAGATTCATAGTTACTTGCAAGAGCACTGATGGCTTGACATACTGGCCTGTCCTCCACTATTAGACACTGCATATGCTCTCAAGAGACTCCGACTACTCTATTTGAGATCATAGAAGGACTCCCCAGGATGGAAGTCCAACACCTTCCTGCTCATTATGTGAGCCTGCACCCCCAAAACAACACACTATGACAAGATGAACACTACACACTCCCTAAAAGCCTGCCTCAGTTGTGCCCTTTCCTGCATGCCCCCCACATCCAACAGTAACCCTCCCCTACCATATTTGCCAAAAGAACATTCCCAACATTGTAGTTTCAACCACATACCAGCATATCCCCAGGGTTCACCTGTTCAATCCCGCAATGCTGCCCCACTTCCGTGGACAGTCTAACCCACCTCACTCATAAACCAGCACCACCCAGTCCAATAGCATCACTGTTCCACTATTATGCCCATCCACTGAACAACTACACTCTTCCACCTTATAGAGTTTGCCCATATGGGCATTGACTCACAAATTAATTTCTACTCTCTTTCTGTCTCCTGTAAACCTATCTTCCAGACTGTAGCTCTGCGAGCCTGCTCAAATTGCTTAATTCAAATCAGTGAGGTAATGTAATATTTGTCCTTTCAGTGCCTGGCTTGCTTCACTCAACATAAGGTCTTCAAGATTCATTCATGTTATCCTGTGTGTTAGCACTGTATTCCTTCTTACAGCTGAATAATATTCCATTGTATGTATGTACCCATATTTCTTTATCCATTAATCTATTGATGGTCATTTGGGTTGTTTCCAACTTTTGGCAATAGTGAATAATGCCGCTATGAACATTGGTGTGCATAGATCTGTTCTTGTCCCTGCTTTAAATTCTTCGGTGTATATAACCAGAAGTGGGATTGCTGGATGAATCTATAGTTAGATTCCCAAGAAATCTATAGTTATATTCTAATCTAATCTATAGTTAGATTCCCAAGGAATCACCAAACAGTCCTCTACAGTGGCTTCACCATTCTACATTTCCACCCGCACGGATAAGACTTCTCATTCCTCCACATCCTCTTCAATACTTGTAGTCCTCTGTTTTTTAATAGATGCCAGGCTAATGGTTGTAAGTTGATATTTAATTTGGTTTTGATTTGCAATTCCCTAATAGCTACTGATGTTGAGCATCTTTTCATGTGCTTTCCAGCCATTTGTATTTCTTCTTTGGAGAAGTGTCTGTTCAAATCACTTGCCCATTTTTTAAATGGGTTGTTCATCTTTTTATTTTTGAGGTTTACAATTTATTTATATTTGCTGGCTATTAAGCCCCTATCAGATATATGCTTACCAAATATTTTCCCCCATTGAGTAGGCTGTGTTTCCACTTTCTTAACAAAGTCTTTTGGGGTGCAAATGTTTTTAATTTTGAGGAAGTCCCATTTATCTAATTTTCTTTCATTGCTTGTTCTTTGTGTGTAAAGTTTATGAAACCATTTCCTAATACAAGATCCTGTAGATGTTTCCCTACATTATCTTCAAGGAGCTTTATGGTCTTGGCTCTTATATTTATATCTTTGATCCTTTTTGAGTTAATTTTTATCTAAGTTGTGAGGTGGTAATCCTCTTTCATTCAGTTCTCCAAGCACCATTTTTAAAGAGGCAATTATTTCAGATATGAGTGGGTTTGGGAGCCTTGTCAAATGTCAGTTGTCTGTATATGTGGGGATCTACATTAGAACTCTCAAGTCAGTTCCATTGGTTAGTAAATCTATCCTTGTGTCTCTACCATGTAATTTTTACACTTTAGTGTTGTAATATGTTTTAAAGTCAGGAGTGATTTCTCCAATTTCATTTTCCATTTTCAAAATATATTTGGCTATTCAAGGCCCCTTGCCCTTCCAAATAAATTTTGTAGTTACCTTTCCCAATTTATTTTAAAAATGCTGTGGTAACTTTTAGTGGGATTGCTTTAAATCTGTAAAACAGTTTAGGTAGGACAGACATCTTAATGATGTTTAGTTTCCCTATACATGAACAAGGAATATTCTTCCATTTATTTAGGCCTTCTTTGATTTGCTTTAGCAGTGTTGTGTAGTTTTCTGCCTACAAGTCATTTACATCTTTAGTTTAATTTATTCCTAGATATTTGATTGTTTTATTTGTTCTTCTAAATGGGATTTTTTTCTTGATTTCTTCCTCAAATTGCTCATGATTGTTATACAGAAATGCTACTGATTTTTGCACATTGGTCTTATAACCTGCCACTTTACTGAACTAATTCATAAGTTCTAGAAGCTTTGTTGTAGATTTCTCAGGATTTTCTATGTATAGAATTATGTCACCTGCAAGTAGCGAAATTTTTACTTCTTCCTTTCAAATTTGTATGCCTTTTATATCCTTTTCTTGCATATGTGCTCTTACATGTACTTCTTAAAAAATGTTAAATAAGAGCAGTGAAAGTGGGCATTCTTGTTTGTTCCCAATCTTAGAGGAAAAGCTTTAAGGAGTTCACCCTTGAATCTGATGTTATCTGTGGGTTTTTCATATATACCTTTTGTCATGTTGAGGAAGATTCTTCTATTCCTATCTTTTGCAGTGTTTTTATCAAGAAACGGTGCTGTATTTTGTCGAATGCTTTTTCTGCATGTATACAGATGATCATGTGTTTTTTTTCCTTTTGATCTGTTTATGTGTTGTATTACATTGATTGATTTTCTTATGTTTAAGCATCCTTGGATACCAGGGATGAAACCCACTTGGACATGGTTTATAATTCATTTGATGTGTTGTTGAATATTATTAGCATTATTTTTTAGGATTTTTGCATCTCAGCTGATTTGAGAGATTTGTCTATAGTTTTCCTTTTTCATGGCATCTTTGTTTGGCTTTGGTATTGCAGTGATGTTGGCATCATAGAATGAGTTAAGCAATGTTCCAACCACTTCTATTTTTTGGAAGAGTTTAAGCAGGATTGGTATTACGTCTTTCCAGAATGAAAATTTGGTAGAATTCACTTGTGAAGCCATCTGGTCCTGGGGTTGTCTTAGTTGGAAGGTTTTTTTAATGACTAATTCAATCTCATTACTTGTGATTTGTTTGTTGAGTTCATCAATTTCTTCTTTTGTCAATGTAGGCTCACTGTGTATTTCTAGGAATTTGTCCATTTCCTCTAAATTATCTGTCTTGTTGGCATACAATTTTTCAATATATCCTCTTAAGAAACTATTTCTGTGGGGTGCTCTGGTGATATCCCCTTCCTCATTTCTTATTTTATGTATGTGCATATTCTCTCATTTTTTCTTTGTTAGTGTAGCAAAGGGTTTGTAAATTTTATTAATCTTCTCAAAGAACTAGCTTTTTGTTTTGTTATTTTTTCTAGTGCTTTCTTATTTTCAATTTCACTTTGCTCTACTCTAATCTCTGTTATTTCCTTCTTTCTACTTCATTTGGGGTTAGCCTGTTGTTCTTTTTCTAATTTGTTCAGGTGTGCAGTTAAGTCTTTGATATTAGCTTTTTCTTCTTTTTAAATAAAGGAATTTATAGCTATGAATTTCCCTCTCAGTACAGCTTTTGTTGCATCCCATAGGTTTTGACACATTGTATTGTCATTTTCATTCATTTCAAGGTAATTACTGATTTCTTTTGCAATTTCCTGTTTGAGCCATTGTTTAGCTAAAAGTATATTGCTTAACATCCATATATTTGTGCCTAATCTGTTTCTATGCCCCTTACTGATTTCCAGGTTCATTCCATTGTGGTAAGAGAAATTATTTTGTATAATTCCAATCTTTCTGAATTCATTGAGAATTGTTCTGTGGCCTAGCACGTGGTCAATCCTGGATAATGATCCATGTGCACTTGAGAAGAATGTATATCCTGCTGTATTTGGGTGTAATGTTCTGTATATGTCAATTAGATCCAGATTCTCTAATGTGTGATTCAAAGTCTTTGTTTCTTTATTGATTCTCTGTCAAGATGATCTAATACTAATAATTGTGTATTAAAGTCCCCCACTATAATTGTAGAGGCATCTATTTCTCTACTTAGTTTTTTCAGTGTTTGCCTCATGTATTTTGATGTGCCCTGGTTGGGTGCATAAATGTTTATGATTGTTCTTTCTTCTTGAAAGATTTCCTGTTTTATTAATTTGTCCTTCTTTGTCTCTTACAATAGTTTTGCATTTAACACCTATTTTGTCTGATGTTAGTATAGCTACTCCCACCATTTTTTGGTTATTGTTTGCATCTAAAATTCTTTTCCAACCATTCACTTTCAGCCTTCTTGTGGCCCTGAGTCTAAGGTGGGTTTTTTATAGACAGAAGATAGATGGGTCATATTTCCTTACCCATTCTGCCAATGTGTTTCTCTTGACTGGAGAGTTTAACCATTAAAATTCGATGTTATTACTCTCAAGGAATTATTTACATTAGCCACATTTTCTTTAGGTTTATTTATGTCATATGTTGTTATTTCTCTTTTTATCTTTTTAATTGTTATTACAAACTCCTCCAATTCTCTCTCTCCTGTTTTTTCCATTCAACCTGCAAAACTCCCTTTAGTATTCCTTAAGGGGCATATTTCTTATTAACATATTCTCTTAATTTCTGTTTATCTGTGAATTATTTTAACTCTCCCTCATTTTGGAATGCCAGCTTCACTGGATAGAGAATTCTTGTCAGAAGACTTTTTTCTTTCAGCACATTAATTATGTCATACCACTGCCTTCTTGTCTACATTGTTTTAGACTTAATCTTATCGAACTTAATCTTATCAAACTTAATCTTATTGAACTTCCCTTCTATGTGATGGATGTCTTTTCTCCTGCTGCTTTCAGTATTTTCTCTTTGTCTTGAGCATTGGATAATTTGACACGCGTATGTCTTACAGTAGGTCTGAAAGCATTTATATTGTTTGGGGTGTGCTGTGTTTCCTGGACATGTACAACCATGTCCCTCAACAAAATTCGGAAGTTTTCAGCCATTATTTCCTCCAACACACTTTCTGTCCCCTTTTCCTTCTCTTCTTCCTCTGGGATGCCTATAATGCATATGTTGGTGGATTTTGTGTTGTCATTCAAATCTCTAACTCCCTGTTCAATTTTTTCTATCTTTTGTACTATCTGTCTGATTTCAGATGTACTGTCTTCCACATTGCTGATACTTTCCTCTGATTCTTCATATCTGCTGCTATGTGCTTCCAGTTTATTTTTATTTCTTGCATTATGCCATTCATCTGCATCATATCCAATATCTTTTTTGTATGTTTAAAATTTCTCCAGTCTGTTCTCCCAGTGTCTTCTTAATATCCTAAATCTCTTTCTTCACTTCATTAAGTTGATTCATGATATTTGTTCAGACATCTCTGATTAGTTGTTCCTTGTTCTGTTTCTCCTTCTGGTTTT
>JAQZBX010062146.1:0-16958 GCA_029593785.1 Cabassous unicinctus
TTTTGAACTCTCCCTCATTTTTTAATGCCAGCTTTGCTGGATACAGAATTCTTGGCTGATAGTTTTTTTCTTTTAGCACCTTAACTCTGTCATACCGCTTCCTTCTTGCTTCCATGGTTTCAGATAAGAAATCAGCACTTAATCTTATTGAGCTTCCCTTGTATATGATGGATTTCTTTTCTCTTGCTGCTTTCAGTATTCTCTTTTTGTCTTGAGCATTATACAATTTGAAAGTATATGTCTTGGGGTAGACTTGTTAGGATTTATACAGTTTGTGGTGCACTGTGCTTCCTGGACATGTACATCCATTTCCCTCAAAACAGTTGGGAAAGTTTCAGCCATTATTTCCTCTAACACTCCTTCTGCCCCCTTTCCCTTCTCTTCTCCTTCTGGGATGCCTATAATACATATGTTTCTGTGTTTCATGTTGTCGTTCAAATCCCTAAGTCCTTGCTGAATTTTTCTTTTTATCTATCTGTTCTCCCATCTGTCTGATATCAGATGTACTGTCTTCAACATCACTGATTCTTTCCTCTGTCTGTTCAAATCTGCTCTTATGTGTTTCCAGTGTATTTTTTATTTCTTGCATTGTGCCATTTATCACAATAAGATTCGTTATCTTTTTATGTATGTTTACAATTTCTTCAGTATGTTCCCTCAGTGTCTTATCTCTTCCTTCACTTCATAAAGTTGATTCTTGATATTTGTTTTGGATATCCTTGATCAGTTGTTCCATGTTCTGCATCGCCCCCTATTTTTCAGTTTGCTCATTAGAGTTGGCTGTGTCTTCCTGTTTTGTAGTATGGCTTGTATTTTTTTTGTTGGTGTCTAGACATCTGTTTATCTTGATGGGCTTATTGAGTTGGTTAGCTTCTCTTTCTACTCTAGGGGTTTTTGTTGTTGTTGTTGTTTCTTTGTACATGGTAAGGTTACTTTTTGATACTTGATTCCTCTTATTCTATATCCTTGCTCTTGTCTGTGTTCCCTTGAAAAAAATATTAGGACCAGAGAAAAAGAAAGAGATAAGAGAAGAAAAAGACTAATTATAATAATATATTTTTTAAAAAGGTAGCAGAGTAACTGTACCAGAGCTAGGAAACTAAATAAGCTATATCAGTAAAAAAAAAAATCATTAAAAAAAATACAAAGGAATAAGAATAAAAAAGGTGGAATAGAAAAAATGAAACAAGAAACAAAAGAGAGAGAAAAATAGAATGAATTAAGAGGGTGGACAGATGAGAAAAGAATAAAAGGGGGAAAAATGGAGACAGAGAAAAAGAAAAAGTGAAGACCCAAAAAGAAGTAGAATGAAAGAAAAGCAACAGAAGTCAGAAGATAGAAAAATTGAGGAAAGAAAAGAAATAAAGTAGGTTGAAAAATAAGTAAAAGAAGAAAAAAGGAAACAAAAAAAGGGAAAAGACAGCAAATAAGAAACAAAGCAGAAACAGCCTGCCCTCTGCAGGTGATGTACCCAGTTTTAGCAAATAAAATAAAGGAAAAAGAATAAGAAAAACAAAAACAGATAAAGAATAAAAAAAAAAAACAGATAAAACAAAAAAAACATAATCTCAGTCTATACATTCTCTACCATAAGGTGCTAGCAGTGTGCCTGATAACTCACTGGGGACCTTTTACATGCCAGGCAGTAATTCCTCAACTGAGCTACACTAGCTCTATAAGTTAAATAAGTTTCTGAAAATTTATCTGGTTCTTTGCATCCTGGTTTCCCTCAGATAAATGTTTGCAGGGGCTGGGTTACATAGGCACCTGTCTTTGCCCCATCGCTGACCTGGTTCTTCCCTCCCAGGGCAGTTGGGTGTGACAGCCTGCCTGAGCAGATGCCTCCTCCCCTCTCCCCAGGGCCACCTCAATGCTGGCTAGTGTTCTCGCTGAGAGTAAAAGGGGGGTGAGGTGACCAAACCTACCAAAAAGAAGCCACTCTCCACCCTCCTCCAGAACCCTCTTCCTCCCAGGGAGTGCTCCCTCTCACTCGACTGGCTGTTGAAACCAAAGGGTTCCACGGAGACTATTTGTCTTGAGGGTGAGGCTTACGTCCAGCCATTTTCAGCCACAGGGACAAGTTCACTGTTTTCCCTTGGCCTCTTTGTCTCTTTGTCCTGCTTCCTCCTGGATGATACTCTGCAGCCTCCTGTTCTGTAGATACCCAAAACAGCTCCTTTGGTTAGGTTTTTGCCCTTTATCCACCATTTTTTTTTTTTGCAAGAGAGCTGAGCAATGCCTACCTACACCAATGCTATTTTTCTGGAAGTCCACTCTCCACTGTTTGATGCAAGCCACTATCTATCAATCAACCACTCAAACATCCAACAAATGTATTGTCACTGAAATGCCCCAGGTACTGTTATAGATGCCGAGGGTGTGGCAGGGAACAAAAGAGACCAAGACCTTTGCTGCATGGAGGGTGTGAGAGACCCACAAAGAACCCAAGTGAACCAGTATGTGTGCAGCACACTCATCAGTGAGCCCAAGTAAGTGTATATACATGTACTTTGGTGGGTCCAAGAGAACATGTGTGTGTATAACATGCCTATCAGTGAACCCAAGAAAACAAGTATGTGTGACATACCCATCAGTGATTCCAAGCAGATAAGTACATGTATAATATGTGTGTCAGTAAGCCAAGATAACACACACATTTGTGACACAATTGCCAGTGACCCTGAGTGAACAAGTGCATGTGTAATATGCACACCAGTGAACACCAAATAACAAGAATGTGTGTGATGTGCTTGTCAGTGAGCCCAATGTAGAAGCATATATATAATACATTTGCCCAGTGATTCTAAGTGCTATGAATGAAAATGACACCGGCCTCAGGGTAGAGAGTGTCAGGGTGTTATTGGAGGTTATCACAGGATGAAGAGGCTCCTCCCCTTCCCCTCAGGTCTACACTTCACCTCTACGTACTCTGTGCCCCACCTGTGGTGGCACATCTGCACAGGTTGTGTCCATGACAGCCTGTTCTTTGCTTCCTGTTGACCATGCCCTGAAGAGACCATTGGAAGAGCAGAGGTGGGAAGGGAATAAGTTGAAATGTCTTTTTCTTGCTCCTTCTGTATCAGTCAGAGGTTGCATCTGTTCCCCAAGGCCGTGGTCCCAATCCATGGCCTTATTCCATGGCAGCAGGACTCTGAGTTAATGTATTCTAATCCCTTACTCCATACCAAGAATGGGAATGGCCTTTCTGTGTTAGCCAAGGTGCTCCATCACCCACATTGCAATACATCATCTCCCATGCTGCTTTTTTTTTCCTGGAATATTTTCTTATCTCCCATGAATACACTGACAGGTACAATCATTGGCACTAGACCTTTAAATGAGGTTTCTGGGGCTGGGGAATGCTTTCAGAGTTGAAGAGTGCACTGATAACCATCTTGCCAAGAGGAAATGGGGCATGGAAATCCATCCTGTATGGTGGCATCATGAATCCTCAGTTCATCATTGTTGAAGGCTTTGGGTGAAGGTTAAGTGGAGGACAAGGCATTGGGACACCAAATGGATCAGGCAATGAGTTACAGTGGTAACAGACATGACAATAGTGACATGGTGTAGAATGACCACTTCTGACAGTCCTGGGGAACTCACATGCAGTCCTCAAGTGCCCAAGTGTGTTAGTTTTCTGTGCTGTGTAGCAAATATCCTAGACTCTAGCATTCATTTTTCGGCTCACAGTTCTGTAAATCAGAAGCCAAGGCTCATTTTGGCTGTATATCTTGCTCAAGTTCTTACAAGGCTAAAGTAAAGATGTTAGCCATTTCACTGGAGGCCCTGGGGAAGAATCTATTTTCACATTCCTCCAGGTTATTGACAGAATTCAGTATCTTTGTGGTCATAGGGCTAAGGTTCTCATTTTCTTGCTGGCTGATAGCAAGGGACATCTCTTAACTCCTAGAGGCCCCCTCAAATTCCTCACTACATATCCCTCTCCATATTCAAAGCTTCCAAAAGCACAATGAATCTCCCTTTTGCTTCAAATCTCTCTGACTTCCCATCTCCTACCCCTAAATCCAGATTTAAAGGGCTCATCTGATTATGTCAGATCCTTTAGTGGTGCCATAAAGCATGACATATTAACAAGATTAATAGCATGTTCTTTGAGACTGAAGGGTCAAGGGGAGGCAAAAATCATGCATATGTGTAAGTCATTTTGGGTTGTCTTGAAATTCTGCCTACCATACCATCTCAAGTCACTGGGGACAACTGAAAAGCTTTGAAGGTGTTGTAAGGACTTTATCATCTCTCATAGTCTTAAAGTAAAATGGCTAAGGATAAAAAAAGTCAGATATTGTGGGATGCTGGCTCTTTAATGTGCAAACTGCCAGCTCTTATGCTGAAGGGTCATGTTGGGGAAAGAAGGGGGCCATAAGGTTGGAAATATATAGAAGAAAACAGAGGAGTTTAAGCCTTCTGAACCCTCATATCCCCATGAACATTCACTGCCTGTGAAAGCAGCTCCCCTCTCATGTCTGAGAGAAACAGTCTTTCCCTGCTTGAATTCTTCCCAATTGCATTATCTGAGGCAGCAGTTACCAAAAAAAGTGCCAGTTCTCCTAATGACCACCTTCCTCAAGCCTCTATGGGTCCAGGGTCTTAAAGGATGGAACAGCAGCAAAGCTCAGGCAGAGACGTGTGGGGCCAGTCCCAACAGATACATCCTGCAATTAAGGAGTTGGTCCAACCCACAGGAGAGTGGATGCTTGGGGTTAGAACATGGAGGAGGAATTGCAGCAGTGAGTGAAGCCACACTTCTCACAGCACACTCACTTGCAAGGATTCACAAATTCAGGTTATGGTGGTATGGAGGTATGTACCCCAGAAAATCATATTCTTAAACTTAAAATATTCTTGTGGGTGTGAACATTTGTACATAGCACCTGTTGATGAGGCTACTTCAGATAAGTTGTGACTCAAGACAGATCTTAATCCTATTACTGAAGGTCACAGAGAGAGAAAAACACCACAGAGGGAGCAGCCAGAAAGTGAAAGTCAACAGAACCTAGAAGGGAAGGGAGAGACCAGGAGAGGCTGCCCTGTGCATTGCCAAGTGACAGAAACAAGACCAAGCATCACCAGCCACCAGCCCCAGAATGAGTCTTTGGGAAGAAAGTGTTACCTTGATGATTGCTTGAACTGGAATTCTCCTAGCCTCAAAACTGTGATCCAATAAATTCCAGTTGTTTCAGTCAGCCCATTGCTTGGTATTTCCTTTAGCAATGAGAAAACTAAAACATAAGCATTGATTGGCTCAAGCCAAGCAAATGGGGTTAAGAGTCTTTGGACTTGTTGATGAAAGCCCAGATGCACAGGAGGCTCCATTATGAGGCTGAGTTGTCAGGACTGCTGTGCACAGGGTAGAGGAGAGAGGCCAAGGTTGTGAGTAAGAGGATGTGGGAGGTGATCTAGTCTATGAACCTGTTCAAATATCCTCATAAAATCACCCCCGGAAGGGTCCAGATTTTGCCCCTTCCCTTGGGCATCCCTGAAAAGCCACCCTCTGTGCAAAGGTGATGATACTAATCATATCATGGAGGTGGTTTTCCAGCCTTGGGGAGGATGACATGTTGAAAGAGGAAGGTCAGGAAAGCTGCCTAACCTCATGTTGTAGAACAGTGTTCACCTGAGTGATCCTTCTTCCTGGGATTTATGGAAGTACATTATGATTACAGTGTCCCTGGAATGGAAAAGATAGGTAGGCCAAAGAAACAGGAATTCTTACCTAGTTCCCAGATCCTAGCCCCTTCATTGAGGGAGAGGCTGTGTACTTCAGAGAAAGGGCTTCCCATCACAGGCAGAGGGTATATTGTGAAATTTTTTTCAGAACACTCCCATAGAAACCTGCACATTCACCATTGTTCAAGAAAAAGGACACATCTGAGTATCCAGAGGTCATTAGGAGCCATTTTCAGGTGACCCTGATCCGTAAAAACACACACACCATGGTCTGCTGGATATGGGGGGCATATGAAGGATAGAGACTTGGACAAAGCAGCCTCTCCATGGTCCCAAAGGCTTGTGGGCTCTCCTGCAATTCTTGTCCCATCAAGAACACTCAGCTAAAGCATTAGTTTGACTGTGGGTTATCCTAAACGTAATCTGTGCTATAATGACCTGGATGTGAAATATTAACTGGAGCAAAGTGGCAGGTGTTTCACTGGCATGCACCTATCAACCCAGCAGCATTTCCTTCCAGTTGTTATCAGCAAGATACTCAGAGGTAATTTCACATATGCTGAAGGAATATAGGTCTACTATATCTGTCTCAGCTAAGGTATATGTCAATTCATCACCTCTCTGTAATCATGTAAAACAAAAGCTCTTTGGTCCCATTGACCCCAGAACAGCATCCAGGCTTATGTTTTACTGGGATATCACTCATCAGACCTGGTAACAGAACATATTAAGACTATAGGTATTGCAGAAGTAAGAAATAATCTACCCCAAATTCCAGGTTCTACCAAATTGGTGAAATCCTAAGGGCAAGTGATATGGGGTATACTGGGTTAAATGGTAGCTTCCCCCAAAAAGGTATGTCTGTGTCCTAACCTCTGGAACTTGGAAATATGACCTTATTTGTTTTTTTAAAAAATTCTTTACAGATGTAATTAAGAAAATGATCTTGAAATGAGATAACCCTGGATTAGGTTGGAACCTAATAGTGATGCTGTGGGGCCTTCCTGAAGCCACAAAATGAGATCTCAGTGTAGACATTTAGAGCTTTAAGAAAGGCCATGCCCCCATTCATCAAATATTCTCTATTTAAAAAGCAGTGCCATTTGCAGCAACTGGGCCTGATGGAGTCTGAAACTTGATCAAATGACCCCAAAAGGTTAAGTGAACTGCCCATGCTGAAGATGTGGAGATGAATTTCTGAGCAGGTTCAGAGGGCAATAGCAAACTTCATACACTGGTGCTCAGGCCCATGAGGTATCTGTTCTGATTGCCTTGCCACCCCTCCCTGAGCCCTGCCTGTGACCTCACAGGACATTCTGTTGGATGGATTAACAGCAGAGGAAATGTGCAGGCTTTGGTTTGCATCACAGCCTGTTGATGGAGGGAAAAGTTTTCAGTTGTCAAAGCTCTGGGAAATAGATCTAGTTCTCCATTTCTAGATCTTGGAGAGATGATCTGGATGAGTTCTGTGCTGTCTGATTCATGGGAGCACTGGCTGGCTGGAGATGTGTGGACTACTGCTCAGAAAGGGCGACAGTTGTGTACTGTTGGATGCCCACGAGGGGTCATCGATAGTGAGGGAGAGAAGCGATAAACAGGTAGACCAGATGACTCACGTTAGGCTTGTCCATCCAGTGTTGTGTGTGTGTGTGTTTTTGGACTCCTGTAGGCTGCAAGCCAGTGTTCTCATTCCAGGGAACATGTCAGACATGGCCCAGGAATACAAAATGTTACACAAAACCAAAGAGGACAGCAGTGTTGTTGGCCATGTGACCAGTTTGTTTGGGATCAAGACAGCAGGTAGCAGAAGATGATGGTCTGGAAGGAACAATGACAGCTGCTAGGATCAAGGCAGGTGGAGAGCTCAGAGCAGAGGCCTCCAACACCAATAAAGATACAGATGCAGATGAGTGGGTGCTAAAGGGACTGAGTTCCCCCAATGTCAAATCTCTGTCTCAGTTTCTTTCAGTCAGTCATGCTTGGGCCTTGATGTTCCATCAGAGCAAGTCTGAAGAAGGCAAAGGCATCATCACCCTTATACCCTCCACTGAGGCACACATATGGCTTCCCAGTGATCAGGTTCTGAAATTGAAGCAGTGAAAGCTATGGATCTGGTCATTGTCAGTATATTCCAGACAATGAGGTATACTCAGTCAGAATTTCATTAGTACTTGTTGAATGGTGTGCTCATTTAAATAATGCTTCCAAAGATTTCAGGTCCTAGTCCCTGGAACCTGTGAATGTTACCATATAAGGAAAAGGGAAGTACACAGATGTGATTAATGTAAGGACCTTGCTATCAGGAAATTATCCTGGATTATCTGGAAGGACCCAATGTAAACACTATTCAAAGAGAGGCAGAGAGAGATTTGTCACAGAAGAGAAGTGTGATGACAAATACAACGAGAAGCAGAGTTAGAGGGAGAAGATGCTGCACCACTGCCTTTAAAGATGGAGGAATGGGCAAGAAGCCAAGTCAAAAAGCTCTAGAAACTGGAAAAATGAGGCAATGGATTCTCCCCTAGGGCCCCTGAGGAGAGCGCAGTCTTGTTGACACCTTGAGTTTAGCCCTGTAAGACTAATTTTGGAATTCTGCCTCCAGAGTAGTAAGAGAATAAATTTGTTTTTCTTAAGCCATTAAGTTTGTGATAATTTGTTATGACACCTGCAGGAAACTCATAAAGGGAGCATATTGAGTGGCAAGAGGGTCAAGCACCTTTAGCTGTGAGTCTAGTATCTCACAGTTGTTTACTTGTTTATAGCAGCCCGAGACTGTTAGATATCCCCGCCAATATCAAACTCAAATTCTTATCCATCCAGATCTTTCCAAAATATGCTACACAAGCAATTTTGAGCCAGTAGGATTCAACCTGCTTTGCAAATCCCGATGACCTTGCACCCAACATCTACTCCCCATGGATAGGATAAAATCTTGCACTTACAAGGCTCTGAGCTGCTTTGGCTCCTTGGAAGTCTCTGACCCAAAGTTTCCTCATTAGATAACTCTACACATATCCTAGACATTTTAGCTTTCTCCCATTCACCTCTACCCCAGAGTTTTCCTTGCACTGCTTCCCCTTCTGGTGGCTCCCTAACACCAAAGCTTCTGGAAGGTCTAAAGCTGTTAGGGAATTCCCCTCAGTACAACTCTGTCAAAGCATAATTCCCAATAAATAGCTGAGGTTTTACTGCCATCTTATAGTTACATGTTTTTCTTGATCTGCTCTGAAATCCTTGAACTTAAATTCACTGTATCCCCACAGGGAAGTCAAGGGCAACTGGCTATGGTGGGTACTCAAGGACCCCTAAACACAGTAGGTGCAAGGATTTATTTAGCTTACTCTGCATTTCATCTATCCAGCCATCTGCAAGCAGAGCCCACGGAGAGGAGAGAGGTGTTTTTGAGCCTCCACAAGGATGAGACCTGAGACCTTATGGGCACACCTGGCCTTAGACTCAAATGGCTATCCCCTCTCGGACAAAAGCCAGGTGCAACCCAGGCAGGACCCTGGGACCTTGCCAGCAACTAAGGCTCCAGAAAGCAAGTGGACCCAGGCCAAAGCACAAGGGCCAGTGCATCAAAGTGGTGTCAGTGGGAAGAAGGCTATTTGGATATGGGGAGGGTTTTCTGGGTCTCCAGAGCTGGGGAGAGGGCTGGCCCATCCAGCATGCTGCAGCACTATCCACTGTCAACCAGGAAGATCTGGAGTACACAGAATTCTGAGACTCATGGAGCAAAAGTATACATTCTTATTCTTAGATAACCCCTACTTCTTGTATGATGAATGCAATTTGTATGTGTGTATATCTTATATACATTTGCATGTACATGTGTGCATATGTGTGTATCTGGTTTATATCCTGGGTTTATAATACACATTTTGAAGAACTATTTTTACTATTCCTTTTTTCAAACCAAGGAGGCCACACCTTTTCTTCAGAGACCAGGTAGGAAGAGACCTGCCACAATCCACATATATAGTGGCCCCTGCTCTGTGCAAGGTCACTGTTGTCAGTTACTTTTGCTTACCCCATCTATTTATCCAAATTTGCTGGTGGCCAACACCCTTGAAATCCTCAAACAGATGGAAAGTGTAGGAAAAACCTTTCCCCACTCCACTGTGGCTCAAGGAGATGAGAACCCCAAGGTTTTTTTCTTTTTGGGGGGGGGAATAACTGGAAGTGGAAGATTGGCCAAAACTAGGGTCCACATGGGAAGGTAGAAGAGGAATTTTAAAGGAGGGACTGCCCAATTGTTCTATTACTCCCCCCAAAACAAACCCTTAGGAAACGTTAGTGCTTTTCTGGCCTCTGGCCATGGCCTCAGCCCTCAGGAAACTTAGTGGGTTCACTGCTCATTCATGACCCTAGAAGCCATCCCCTTCTGGTCCCAAGGACCAGCATTGTAGCTGTTGTCCCTAGCTCAGGTCTCCTGGAAGCTAGTCCAAGCTGAGCCTGGCTGGGATGGAGTGAGGGGCTACCAGGGTTAATAGTGAGGGTGGGCACATGCCCATATGGAGATAAAACCTCAGAATGAAATCCCAGCCCAGCTTCCAGAGCCACTGGGATGGACCCCACTGCCAGGCATAGGGCAGATGGGCCAGTCATGGACTCTGGAAGAGTCACAGTGAGTGGTCAGAATTGCCCAGGAGGTGAACAGCCTCATGAGGCCATGCGTGAGAGCTCTCCCCACTCAGAGGCTTCATCTATCAGTCCCAGATGATTATTGTCCCAGGTAGCTCCTTAGGTGACCTGGAAGAGATGAGGGGAGGAGTCTGCTCTCTGCAGATACCATGATGCTCCCAACAGGGCAGCCTATTTGGCAACTGGCCATCATTTCCAGAGGGGCAGTGGTACACAAGTTCTGTTCCTCCGGCCACACAGCTGATCACAGAATGCAGGACATAGGGTGTTCTTCATCCCAGACACCTCCAGACACAAAACCTATGGGTTAGAGGCAGATCCAGAAGACTGGAGCCCCATCTTCCCTGCTGTGCCCTTACATCACTGCCATGGATTCCCAGAGCCTTTGCCCACTCTAAGCCTTCACCTGACCCTATCCAGAAGTCCGCTCCCCTTTTCCCTACTCACCAGTGAGGCTCTATTACCTACCAATTATCTTATCATCCAATTGTCATGCAATTCTAAAAGTCTTTTACAGGATTTAACTATTGTCTGTGCTGCCAGCAAGTTAGTGATTCTGCAAATTCCTTCACTTCCTTCTGCTTCAGTCTTTCCCTCTGACCAATAGGATAATGATAAGAAGAAGAAGAAGAATGATAATAACATAATAATAATGATGATGATAACAGTCTCCCCTTGGATTTGTGATGAGGACTAAATCAGACAACACACATCAGGCACTGGGTGCTGTGCCCAGCCCGCAGCTTTCATGTTTACAGGAGCTGTTTTTGTGAAACTATTGCCACCACATGCTTCCACCCAGAGGATCCTTGTCTGCTGTGCCTGAAATACTTGTCCCACCCCCATCTCTGCATGGATCCAGTGTAAAACACCCACCCCCAATTCATAGATGCTTAATCCTTGGAAAGCTGAAACCCAGCCAAGAAATGCATGCAAGGTTGTCACCATGCACCTGGAGGAGAGCAAAGCATCTGCTCTTCAAGCAGGAGGAGATGTCTTTCTCTCTCCTGCCCCATCTCAAGACCCTTTTCTACAAGGTAAAGCTTCCTCAGTTCGAGACCCCACAAGAATCCACCAACAGCACATCAGTTCTCATTGCAGTGTTGACCTCCTTCTCCTTCCTGTGGCTCTTTGTCCACCTGGATCACCTGTTCCCACTTTATGGGCACCATTTCTGAGTGCTCTGGAACCAGTACTTCATTTAATCGCAGCATAGCTCCTATGCGGAAGAGGACACAGCACATAATGGAATACAACTGTTAGTATAAAATATTGACAATTTAGATGATGGCAACTTGAAAATTTCCTTTTCAGCAATAAAATTTAACAAAACGGAATAAAAAAGAAGTAGAAAACATAACTGGGGCAATAGTCATAAAAAAAAAAAAAATAAGATTATCAAAGAATTACCTGCACTGATGACTTCAGGTCCAAATGGCTTTATGATGACAAAATTTGTCATTACAATACAAACTCTTCTAGAACTCAGAGAACATGAAAAGATTCATTTAATGAACCAAGTCACTGATATCAAAATTGTACAAAGCCCCCCAAAACAGAAACATGGCTAATTTATGGTTGAATAAAGTGCAGAGTCATAACCGAAATTCTAGAAACCCAAATTCTGTTTAACTCATTGAACAAGGACTTAAAACAGGAATTAGGGACTAATGATAGTTCATTCCAAAACTAAGGCAAATGATAAAAAGAAAAATGAAAAAACTAAGGCAAATGATAACCCGTGATCTTCTAGATAGAAACAAAAAGATGCATTCAAACTTAACTCCCGATCTGACTAAAACTTCTAGAGACTGCCGCTAACAGGAGCTCTGATAATGTGGCAAAGACCATTCACATCAAACCAGCCCCTACAGAGCTTCTAAAATATTCCAAAAAGGCAGATCCAGAAAGCTGCCCAACGTCAGACAGTCTTCATTCCAAATCCCAAATCATGACAGTATGTAACACATTTAAGGTTTCTTTACATAAAGTCCATCAAAATTTAAAAGCAAAATAAGAAACTAAAACAAAAACATTCAGCCAATATGTTAGGTTATATACCATTAATGTGCAAATAACTCATATAAGCTAATAGGAAAAATAGTAAATCCTTTAAGAAAAGGGCAAAGGATGTAAACAATTTACAGAAGAAACACAACTGGCTCAAAAACATAAGGAAAATACATAAAACATTTTATCAAAAGACATCCTTCAGAGTATTATTTATAATTATAGAAAAAGTGGAAGCAAGCAAATGCCTAAAGAGATCATGATGCAACATGAGTGGGAATATTCTACAAATGTTCACAATTATGTTCACAAACGATGTGTGGTAATGTTTATGGGCTAATCTCTCATTTGGTAAAAGGGTACAAAGGGAACACACACTGTATTGACAATGGTGTAAATATAAAAGGCCAAATTGTGAAAAGTAATTCTGTGGACTAGGTTATTTTTAATTTGTGTTTTTGGTTCAATTTTTAAAATATTTTTTAATAAGCCTGGGTTTCTGTTAGATAAGAAAGGCTTGCAATAGAAAACACAGATGCATCTTAGGCCCAACTTGCTTGCTTGTCCTTCATCCTCCTTTCTGGACGTTGCTGTCAGGGCTGCCTTCTGAGGAGCACTTGATCCAGCTCATCTTAGGTTTGGGGTGCAGGGGAAGCCCCACATTCCACCCTCCAAATGGGCTCCTAGCTATGTCCTCACACCCTTCATGCTCTTGAGTGGCCACCAGCCCAGTGGGAGGGAGAGCCAGAAGTGAAAATGCAGGTGCAGTGCTCACCACCTGGCCACCTACTATGGATGCAATATCCAGGAGTGGATGTTGGATTCCAAAAGACAGCTTAGACAGGACAAATGCACCATCCTACTACTAAATGTACACCTGCTCCCCACTTTCTAAGACCACCCAATGTAAAATAGAAACAACATCAGCCAATCAGAACATTTCCTCACTTGCCTCTGTTGCTTTTGCCCTGTATAAGCTCCTCCTACCCACATCCTCAGCAGAGCTCCTTTCTGCAGAATTGTTTGATGCTAGATTCATGAGTTCTAAACTCTTCAAATAAACTCCCATAATTTTTTAACAGTTCTAATTGAATACTTTAATCAGAGTCACACACGATAAAAACAGGCCATAGCTTCTAAAAATCAAGGAGGCTGAACACCATCTCTACCCAACCTAGGAAAGATGAGGCAGAACCTTCCTGAGAAGAGCCAGGAGGTGGGATCCAGGGTCAACCAGGCTGCTCAGCTAGAGACACTCAGAGCCATGCCCAAACCACACAGAACTCACTCACCACAGGCAGACTCTGCCTCATCTCACAGTACACCCAAATCACTTCACCCAGAGCCAAACTCACCTCAAAAAAAGGCCAACTCATCTCACTTTAAGCCTGAATCACTTCAGCCAGAGCCCAGCTTACCTCAACCAGAGCCCAACTTACCTCACTCAGCATGACTCACTGACTCAGAGTCAGATTCAATTCACAGAAAACCCAGATAAATCCACTCTGAGCCCAACTCACCTCACTCAGAGCCCAGTTCTCCTCTCACAGAGCCCTACTCCTCTCACCCAGAGCCAAGCTCCCCTCACACAGAGCCTGACTTTCCGCAGACAAAGCCCAACTCTCCTCACACAGCCTCTGATTTGCTTCACTCATTTCCTAACTTGCCTCACCCAGAGCACAATTCACCTCACTCAGAACCAGACTCAATTCAGCCAGAGCCTGACTCCTCTCACCCGGAGCCTGACTTGCCTCACTCATGCACGACTGGCTTTACCCACAGCTCCGAACACCTCACTCAAAGGCAGACTTGCTTCATCTAGGGCCTGACTCAAGTCACTCGTGACAACTCACTCAGAGTTCAACTCACCTAAGCCAGACACCAACTCTTCCCATATTCTGAGTCCAACTCATCTAACTCAAAGCCAGACTCACCTCACAAGAAGGAAAATGCAACTCACTTCAGTTAGAGCCTCACACAGAGCCTGACTTACTTCACAAAAAGGCAACCTCACCTCACTTGGAGCCCAAGTCAACTCAATCAGAGCCCAGCTCCCCTCTCACAGAGCCCAACTGACCTCACAGAAAGCTCAGCTCACCTCACTCAGAGCCATTCTCAACTCACCCAGAGTATAACTCACCTCACTCAGAGCCCGACTCACTTCACGGACAGCCAAGCTTCCCTCTTACAGAGCCTGACTCACCTCACCCAGAGCCCAACTCGATTCACTCAGAGCCCAACTCAACTCACCCAGAGCCTAACTCACCTTGCTCAGAGCCCGATTCACCTCACACACAGCCAAGTTTCCCTCTTGCAAAGCCTGAATCACCTCACAAAAAGCCCAACTCAACTCACTTGGAGCCTGATTCAACTCAGGCAGAACCTGACTCACCTCACACAGAGAGGCCAAATATTTTCACCAGAGACAGTCTACTTACTCTGAGCCCAACTAGCCTAACTCAAAGCCCAGTTCCCCTCACACAGAGCCTAACTCACTTCACAAAAACCCCAACTAGTCTCACACACAGTCCAACTCACCTCACCCAGACCCCAACTAACCTCACTCAGAGCCCGACTCTCCTCAAAGCCAAGCTTACATCTCACAGAGCCCAACTCACCTCGTCCAGATCCCGACTCACTTCACCCAGAGCCTTACTCACCTCACCCAGAGCCCTACTCACCTCACCCAGATCCTGACTCACCTCAACCAGAGCCTGATTCACCACACCGAGATCCCAACTCACCTCAACCAGATCCCAAGTCACTCACTCAGAGCCCTACTCACCACACCCAGATCCTGACTTACCTCACCTTCACCCAGAGCCCTACTCAACTCACCCTAAGCCTGACTTTCCTCAGATATAGTTCATCTCTCTTCACACAGACCGATTCACCTCCAACAATCTCTGACTTGCTCCACTCGTTTCCTAACTTGCCTCACACAGAGAGCATGATTCACCTCACTTGGAGCCCAACTCACTTCGCCCAGAGGCTGGCTCACCTCCCTCAGAACCCAACTCAATTCACCCAGAGCCTGACTTGCCTCACTCATGCATGACTGGTTTTAGCCACGACTCTGAGCACCTCACTCAAAGGCACATTTGCCTCATCCAGGGCCCAGCTCCATTCTCTCAGAGCCTGACTCACTTCACCCCATAGCCTGACTCACCTCACCCAAAGACCCACTCACCTCACTCAGAGCTCAGCTCACCTTAGCCAGACACCAACTTTCCTCATACACAGAGTCCAACTTGCCTCACTCAAACCCACTCACCTCAAAAAGACAACTCACTTCATTTGGAGCTTGACTCACCTTAGCCAGACACCAACTCTCCTCATACAAACAGTCCAACTCGCATAACTCAGAGCCAGACTCACCTCACAAGAAGGCAACTCACCTCAAACAGAGCCTGACTCACCTCAAACAAAGCCAAGTTCACCTCATTAAAAAGCCTAATCACCTCACTCAGAGTCTAATTCACCTCTCACAGGGCCCAGTTCCCTTCTCACACAGCCTGACTCACTTCACTCAGAGCCCAACTCAACTCACTCAGAGCTCAACTTAGCTGAGCCAGACTCGGAGTCTCCTCATATAGAGCCCAACTAGCCTCACACAGAGAGACTCTCCCTACTCCAAGTGTGACTCAACTAACTCAGAGCCCAGCTCCCCTCACACAGAGCCTAACTCACCTCACAAAGGCCCCAGCTGTTCTCACACACAGTCCAACTCACCTCACCCAGTGCCTGGCACATCTCACTCAGGGCCAGACTCACTTCACTCAAAGCCAAGATCACATCTCACAGAGCCCAACTCAACTCTCACAGAGCCCGACTCTCCTTACTAGGTGCCCTACTCACCTCTCTCAAGACCAACTTCCCTCATCCAGAGCTTGATTCACCTCACACAGGGCCTGGCTCAATGCACTAAGAGACCGACTTGCCTCACACAGTGCCTGAATCACCTCTAGGGCATGACTTTCCTCACTCATACACCACTGGCCTCACCAATGGCTCTGAACACCTCACGCAAAGGCAGACTTGCCTCATCCAGGGGCCGACTAAACTCACTCAGACTTGACTTTCTTCACCCAGAGCCTGCTCAACTCACTTAGAGCTCAACTCACCTAAGCCAGACTCCAACTCTTCTCATGCTCAGAGCCCTACTCTTCTCACATAAAGACATACACTCCTTACTCAGAGCCCAGCTCTCCTCATACACAGCCTGCTTCACCTCATCTAGAGCCCTTCTCACCTCACCAGGATCCCAACTCACCTCACCCAGAGCCCGACTCACCTTACCTAGAGCCCTATTCACCTCACCTAGAGCACTACACACCTCACCCAGAGCCTGACTCACCTCACCCAGAGCCTGACTCACCTCATCCAGAGCCTGACTCACCTTACTCGAGCCCTACTCTCTTCACCGAGATCCCATTTCACCTCACTCAGAGCCCTTCTCACCTCAACCAGAGCTAGGCTCACCTCACCGAGATCCCGACTCACCTCACCGAGATCCCGACTCACCTCACCGAGATCCCGACTCACCTCACCGAGATCCCGACTCACCTCACCGAGATCCCGACTCACCTCACACAGATCCCGACTCACCTCAC
>JAQZBX010062147.1:0-16963 GCA_029593785.1 Cabassous unicinctus
GGGGGGGAGTTGGCTGATGGAAAGGAGGGACAAAGGAACTTTCTGGGTGTTCTATTTCTTAGTTTGGGTGGTGATTACAAGACAGTCTGTATTTGTCAAAACCATTGAATTGCCTTAAAACTTAAGAATTTCACTACACAACTTTTACATCAATTTTTACAAACAATGAAATGCTTAAAATTGTTAATTCTGAATACTGATGTAGCCATTTGGCAATCCGATGTAATTATGAATTCCAAAAATATAACTGGATCACGCTTGTAAACTGATCTGTTAATCTGGGCATGATTAAGTTATGATTAGGGCGTTGAGCCCCACCCCTTGGTGGGTGGGGAATCGAATATAAAAGGCAAGGCAAAGGACAGAGGGAGCAGTTTTTGAGTTGCAGTTCTGAAGTTGGAGTTTTGATGTTGGAGTTTTGATGGTGGAGAGAAGGCCCCAGGAGAAGAGAAGAGAGCTGTTCACCTGACATTCTACAGCTGACCTTGTGGAGGAAACAGAGGAGCTAAGCCCAGAGAGAAATGCAGCCCCAGGAAGAGAGGAACCCAAGAAGCCTGAACCCTGGCAAACACTGGCAGCTGTCTTGCTCCAACACGTGGCAATGGACTTTGGTGAGAGAAGAAACTTAACGCTTTATAGCCTGGTATCTGTGGATTTCTACCCCAAATAAATACCCTTTATAAAGACCAACCCATTTTTGGTATTTCACATTAGCACCCCTTTGGCTGACTAATACAACTGATAAGGCAGTTTTCATACTATTCTCTAACTTTTAAATGCTCTCAGAAATTAACCACATCTATAATAGCAGAGACTGCAAGGTGCACCCCCCCTACACCCCCATCCATGCCACTTCTTCCACACTAAATGAATCCCTAACCCATCCAGTAAGGTGTGGTGATGGAGCAATGAGATAAAAGAGAAACTGGATGTTACTTCTGGAAAGGGAGGTGGCCTTCCCTGTCTTTGTTCTCCTCTACCTGCTGCCTGGAAGGGGAGCCTGGGGCTCCAGGAAAAGGTGTACTATCTGAAAGAAGCTGCAAGGAGCTGAAGTTCTCAAAGACCTCCAAGCTGCCAGCCCCAGGGCCCACTCTTTATCTACGTTCTTCTTCTGGAGAGGAATCAGCCATACTTGCTGAAGTCCTTATTTGGAGGTCTCTGTTTTTCACAGGGAAACCTAATTCTAACTTCATTCAGAAAGTACATAAAGCAGACACTCAAAAATAAGCCTCCTCACCTTCATTCCATTCTCATAATCCAAAATGGGCATCTAAACAAACATATCTGATACTAATCATTTCTTACCTTTTCTTCCCCCAGGTCCACTGTAAGGAGTATCTTTACTTCTTTTACAAATGAAAAAATCAACACCTAATTTCTATGATTTATTGTGCAACTGAACATGCTAAAAGACAAAATGACATTTTCCCCTACAAATTTATTTGGTGCCTGTGATTTTCTGAACACAGCAGCCAGATGGTTCTCATAGAAACTGAGAACAGTGTATTCATATAGTTCAAAGGTTTGCTTATTTTTTGGTCTTAAAAAAGATGGTATCGATTGCAGCGCAGCGCTACGGGAAGAATCTCAGCAGCACTATGGGAAGAATCTCGGCAGCACAGAGAACCCTGATATTTATCACTGCACTTGTGCTCATTATGGCTGTCTCTGACGGGGTCCATTAAAATCAATTTTTATGTTTCTTATGTATTTTCTTTATCTAATGTTCTTGGCACTGTGTCTATTAGCCAGTTACGACAAGCACTGAGCATAGGAGTGGGTGGGTTTTCTTCTTCTGTCAGAAATAATGAGAATTCCAATTTTAATACAACTCTATTCACAATCGATGAATGGAGGAAATTAAATGTTACATTTCAGAACAAAACAATAAGGGCTACTTTAAATTTTTTATGTTTTTACAATTAGAAAATGCAGCAGGGATGGTTCAAGAGAGGCATGTCCTCTCAGCAATGGCAATATCCTAAGGTCCTGATGAAAAAGGACATTTCACACCCCTCCTCCAGCTTGCGGGGCCCAGCGCCCACACGCAGCCTGTCCACTCCCCCGCGAGGCTGGGCCGAGGCCTGCACGGGCAACCAAGGGCGTCAGCATAAGCCTGACTGGGCAGACCTGCGGGAACAGCGGAGCCTGGTCTTACTAGGACAACGAGATGTTACACATGTGCCGGCCACAGAACTCCAAAGCCATCCCCACATCAAACTGGGAGACGCAGCAAACTGCCCAGTGGTCCTAATCAACAAACTCCCCCATACACGTATGCATGAATCAAATGTCCTAGAGCTACCAACAAGGTTATGTCCCTGTCGTCAATCCCAAGAAGACGAGTCTTTGGCAACAATCACAGACAGTGAAATGAATGGACAACGGAATCCGTGGCCTTATCTTTTCAGAGATGCTCACTGCTGCGAATGGTGGCTCATGGATATGTGTAACCCCATGTCCACATGGAGCAGTCTCCATGCCTAATGCTGCTGGTGCTTCCAGCACAGATTAGGGGTCCCAGCCCTACTTACTCAGCTCGCCACGTCTTCTGGCCGAGGAGCTTGAGCTCGTGCAGACCGCGCTCACAGCCCGATAGCTCTATTTTCCCCAAAGGGCTGTCCAACAGCTTGTATTTCATTTTGCAGGCCTTGTCCATTCTCCCAAGTACCTAAAGAGAAACAATTTTTAAATCAAAGCACAGTAAAAACACCAGTTATTTAAGACACAAACTATCTTCCACAGCTTTTCCCTCATTTTTGGAATTTCATCATATGTCACTTTGCAATGTAGTTACTTTGAAGACAAAAAATTACAGGGTTACCTAGCAGAGCCAAGCAATAGGATACTTTCCTTATGTTTCCGTAAGTTACTATATCCCTATTCCCAGCTAGCTTAACCAATGCACAGCTGACAGAAGCTGAAATGATGAGCTCCTTTTAGAAGTACCTAAAACTAAGCTAACCTTGCTTAAATAAAACAATTACCAGACCGTTTTCTTATCCATGAAACTGAAGACATCCAATACTAATTCTGAATAAAGTGCATCTAAAACTTTGCACATATGAAACAAATTGCAGAAACGGAGGGTGATTCGGCCCACAGTTAGGCAGTGCCCTGAGTCAGAAGGTAGTCTTGGGAGAGGATGTGCAATACTGGAGTAAGACACCAATGCTCTGGGAAGAAGATGCATGTAATTCACATGTTAAAAAGGCACACATATGCAGAAGTTAGCCTATGGATCTGTCCCCCATGCTGAACAATTGTGATAGCTATTAACTCTGGTCAGCACAGCAAAGGCTTCAAAGAAAAGAACTGATGCGTTTAGAGCAAAGAGAAATCAGTGATGGGATTTAAGCAAACTGGTGTTTCAGAAGAATCACCTGCTGCAGGGGAGACAGGAAGATGGTAATGGGGCGCCCTCGGCGCGCCCCTTCTCTGACAATTCCTTCTCAAGGCTGACCTCCCGCCTCCTGACTTCCCAGGGTGCCCCCTGGACAATGTTACTACAGCCATAGGCGAACATCCCAGAGCCTGTCCCCCAGCCAGGACCCCTGTGGCGCTCCAGCCTTGGACGCAGGACCCATTCCTGGCATCTCCTTCCGAGAGACGCCTCGAATGCCCCGTCCAAAGCCGCAGCCCGCAACAAGCCTGCCTGTGGGGTTCCACCGAGAGCACTGCCACCCAGCCCTGCCCGTCCAGAATGAGATCTGTCCTGGGAGTCTTCCTGCCATCTCCCCACCCTCACCGGCCCACCCTCAAGCACACACCCTTCACTAAATGCGGGGTCTTGTCACTGCAGCTCTTAAAACCGTTCTCTCCTCCCCTTTTGCAGCGTCACCCCGAGGCCCTCACCTTCTCTGCCTGCGTGGCAGGGACCTCCTCGCTAGCCCGGCACATCCGGCTCTATCTCCTGCAACCCAACCACCCCACGCTGCCAGGGAAGCCTCAAAGCTCACCTGGCATGAAAAACTAAGGCGCTAGAGCAGAGGCAGCAAAGTTCGGCCAACTCCAGCCCACCGCCTCTTTTCATAAATAAGGTTTTCCAGGGACACAGCCCACACGCTCGTTCACGTAGAGCCAATGGCTTCATCCATGTTACAACAGCCGAGCTGGGTGGCTGCAGCAGCAGAGCCTGGGATGGTTTCTACCTGGCGCTTGATGGCAAGGGCTTGCCGACCTCGTCAATGCCCGCTCACCTGTACCTCTGTCCTTCTCCAGTCTTGTCACCCACATCCCAGCACCCCGAAGCCCTGGGCACTCCTCTTATGGGGCTGCTGCTTCCTGCTGCCACCCGGCGGCTCCCTGAGCTCGGAATGTTCTCTCCCTGCCTGTCTACTCGGCATCGCCTTCCTTACCACCCTCCACCAGCCCAGTTAACCCTCCTTGCTTTGTGCCTTCACCTGCATCTAAAACTATCCACTGATTCTCTCATCCTTCCTCCCAACAGCCATAGACAAGGTGCTTTTATATCCCCATTTTACCACTGAGGAAACTGAGGCTTAATGAGGTTAGCTGACTCCCCAAGCTGCAGTGTGGAGGCATTACACCCCAGACTCGCACCTAAGCCAGAGCCGCCCCAAGCCGAGATGGGGCAGGTGCCCAGGCTTCGGAGATGGAATTTTGCTGTGATGCTCTCTAGGTGTTAGCCTCTTGTCGGAGAGGCTGTCGGGCCCCATCACACTCCTCAAACACCCCACCTTCAGTGGCTGCCCCCTGCCTGCAGAACAAAAGCCAAGCTTCCTTCCTTTGCACAGAAGGGCTGTCAGCTCAGATCCCAACGCAGCTTCCCTTGCCCTCCACTGCACCATGGAGATGCAGGACCAGATGAAGGCGGAACAGGCCACGTCTGACCTGCTACTCACTGGCTCTGTTACTTTGAGAAAGATACTTAAACTCTCCATACACAACTTTTTTTTTTTTTAATCACCTGTAGGACAGATAATATTTAAATTGCAGGATCGCGACAAGGGTTAGGGAGACGATGTGTGAAGACTTAGCATCCACCAGCCCTCAAGAGCGACCTGATATCACGATGTCCCGCCAAAACCGCATCCTAGCCAAACGGGCTCTGCCCCATCTCGTCAGGTGTGTCCTGCTCTTCTCCCCAAACTCTTACCTGACGGTAGCAAAATCAACCTCATTCTTCAAAAGCGTGCTCACAGAAGACACTCCTGAGTCACGGGCGAGAACCCTGTCCACCCTGGCCCTCCGTGGCAGCGCACCACGCACGCTAGCATGCTCAAGGCTCTGCGCAGTCCTGCTCCGCTTGCTTCACCCACCTCGCGTGTTTTCCCACATAACCCTGTTCAGGAAGTGCCGGCCATGGGGGAAGCCGACAGCCGTGTCTCTTGGCAGCCCCCGAGTCAGGAGACCCGGCTCAGGCCTCAAGTCTGTGGCAGGACGAGCCCCACACCCAGCGGAGGGCAGGGCTCCCACAGGCAAGCAGGGGCATCTGATGCCACCTAACGCAGCACAGAGCAAACTGACCGAAAGGCGATTCCACAACGTGTGCAAATTCTGGGAAGGCTGGAGAGCCACACTCGGAAGAGGAGAAACACCCAGACTGCGCAAAGTCCAACCACGGCCACCACCAAGACTGAGGAAGCATCAGGTGGGGACAACGAAGGGCAGCGGGCCCTGTGCTGGCCCTGGGCCACGTGGCCCTGAAAACGGGGCTGCATCCGCCGCCACGACTAGTTCTGTGCTGTCACCGGCTCCCGACTCGGGGCTCAGGCAGGAGAGCAGGTGGGAGCCAGGTGGGCGCTGTTGGTGCCTGAGCACAGAGAGAGCATCGGGGAGAAAGCGCGCGTCCCCCACTGCCACACAAATTCAGACCTAGGGGAAGGCTCGGACCTGGGGCTGCCACTCCTGTCCCCAAGCTTCTGCGTCCTCACGGATGAAGCAGGAATGCCACCCCTGACCACCAACTCTGGGCTGTCCTCTGGGTCTACACAGGTGACACCCAACAGACAACACGGAGTGCATGGGTGGGGCCTCCGTCCTGGAGGGGGCACACCTTCCATCCCCCTCTCCAGGGGAGGAGGTCGGGCAGGGCTGGGACGGCAAGCGAGGGGAAGGAGTGCAAGCTGCCGTGGCGCCTCCCCCGTGGTCAGCAGGTGACCTGCACACCCGCAGGACGGCACTGGGCTGCGGCCGCCTCCGTCAACCCACCAGGTGGTGGGCGGCAGACGGACGGGAGCGCCGCTGCACGACAGGGCCACAGGAAGCCACTGGCTGGGCCGTGAGCACGGCAGAGGCCCAGCTCCCCGCAACCCAGAGACCAGGAAGAAAGTGCTCTCGAGCAACTGGCAAATCCAAGGAGGGGCCAACAGCCAACAACCAGCAAGCGTGGGGATGGGCTGGATCCGCTGAATCCCAGGCAGCAGGCTGAGGCGGCTACAGTGTTCCCGGCCCTGGGCCCGGTGCCAAGCACGGAGGACGCAAGCCCAGCTACAAGCCTCCAGGACTCACCGTGGGGAGGCTGGCGGCCCTGGAACAGGCAATTCCTACACCGGGGACCCCTCCTGGGCACGGTAAGGGCGGTGGTTACAGGAACCGGAGGAAGGACACGGAGGCCAAGCAGCAGGGAAAGCACAGCCAGCTAAGGTGTTTGGGAGAAGCTGGACTCTAATAAGGAGCTGCCAGGTGAGGAGATGCTGAGGGACAAGCAGGGGCAAAGACCCCAAGGACTGGGGGCAGCCGGCAGTAGGGCTCTCCCTTTTCCTGGGAACCCACCAAGTGTGAAACAAGGCAGGTGCCCACCCGTTTGCATCTTAAGGCTCCCTCTGGCTGCTGCGTGAAGAACGGGTGGGCAGGGCTGGGCGTCATGGGGGGCTGTACCCCAACCCAGGTGAGCAACCATGACAAGCCAGCCAGGCGAGACGGGCTGGGAGGAGACGCGCTGGCGATGAGGATGGTGGGGCTGGAGAATAAACAATGAACAAAAAGAAACCCACACAAATACGGGAGCATTCGCCTCCCGGCTAAGGTGCTGCCAGGAGACAGGCTGGTCAACTGGGGAGGGGAAGATAAACCACAAAGCGTGAATCACTCTCTACTGTCTTCACGAAGGTACTGCAAATCTAAAAGCATTCGACAATTAATTGTTTATTTAAAAACAATCAGTATGGATAGGGTAGGATGATTTAAGATTTTCTTCTCCAATCTGTGCTTCTGAAGTTTTTCAAGTAAACATGATTTCCTTTTACAATAAGAAAAAACTGTATTCAAATTCAGGATGTGACACTATTGATATTAAGTCCAAATGACCAGAAACATCGTACATCTGCCATTTTCTCAATCTCATGTATATAAAATGAATGGCTATGAATACTTTTCTGAGTGAACTAAAAACTTTGACATATGAACATTTTTTTTCAGTAAAAAAAAATAAATAAACTGGAATAAAAAGAAGATACACGCAGGCTAATCAGGTACCTCTTTCCCATCTCTGTGAGACTATTCAAACTCCCAAGTCTCAACAAGGCCCCAAACACGAAGGGGCCCTCACCTCCCTGCCTGACCTCTTCTCTGACCAGGACTCCCCTATTTAGTCTACTTTTTCTATTCTCAAACACACCAGCCTCATTCTTGCCTCGGGGCTCTGCATTTCCAGCTCACTATTGCAGAAGTGATTTTCTATCACATTCCAGCACAGCAGCCTCTGTCACTTCATTCCCAACCCTGCTCAAATATTACCTTCTCAGAGAAACCTTCCTAGAACAAGCCTCCACTGCCATCCCTCTATTTATTTATCCTGTTTCTCAGCTTTATTTTCCTTTATAGCACTTACATCACAGAATATTAAATATTTCTGTTTATTTGCTGTGACATCTTCATTAGAACCTATGTTCCAATATAGGTAACAACTGTTATATGAAAATTCTGGCCAAGGAATAAGTAAAAGACTGCTGGGGGTTCTGGTTTTTAAAGGCAGCTCCCCCTTTCCTTCCTTGAACATGGAATATGTGATGCCTGGAGCTGTGCCAGCCACCTGAGGGGCATGAGGAGAAGGCCTCAGCCCTGATATTGGTGAGCTGCTGTACCACCAGCAGCTGTATGTCTAGATTTCTACGTGTGCAAGAAAAGTAAAGCCTTATTTGTTTCAAACTGGCGTGCTGTGGAATTCCTGTTTTCTTCAATCGGGAGTAGCTCTGCAGCCCACTGCTGCCTCCCCAGCACTTCACAGGTACTTGGTAAATATGTGCTGAATAAATAACCTAGCAATACTAATTATCTAATTATACCTGAAGAGAAGGACTCAGAAGGAGAACCCCAGGATTGATGAGAACCGTCAACTGGGAGTCTGATGGCCTGAGAAGTCCAGGAAGGCTTCCCTGAGGCGGAGCTCAGAGTTTGAGGAACTGAAGGAGGCAGCCCAGATCACAGGGAGAGCAAGGACCCAGGAGATGAGGCGGCAGCAGCTACGGGACAGGCCCGACCACAGCCTCAGCGAGACCCGAGTGTAGCGGGACGGAGAAGAGCAAGACCCAAGAACGTCAGGGCAGAGGGCAGGCAGGCTGTGGGACACGCTCGCTCCGCAAGCACAAGCACGAGGGGCAGGGTGATGGCAAGGGCACCAACTCTTTGGGGCTGCCTAACAATCACTCTAGCTGAAGGTGCGCTGCCTTCCAGACCCGGAAAGGGAGCAAGGAAGAAACAAACCCACCCACCTATTTCTTCCTGGCACGAGCCCACAGAGCCGGAAATAGGGGTTGCCCTCAAAACGGGGATCCTCGGGCCTTTCTTCTCTGAGCAGCCCACTGGAGTCTGAGGGGCCCCCGGGGGTACAGAGGATCTGGGGGTTGAGTCAAGGGAAAGGCGAGGCAGAAAGGGGCACTGTCAAACCCAAAACCAACCCTCTGAAGTTGCCAGACAGAACAAAGTGGAAACCCTAAAGGGTGCAGAATCAAGCCGCAGGGCTGCACGGAGGCTGCACCACCAGGGTCTCAGACTGTTTACTGCCCGAGTCTCCCGGGGCTGCCTAACAAAGCACCACAGACCAGGCAGCCTAAACCACAGAAATCCAGTCTAGTCTCTCAGGCCCAGAGGCCAGAATGCCAAAACCGGGGCGCCGGCGGTCCGTGCTCCCTCTGAAGTCCCTCTGAAGTCCCTCGTTCCTCTCCCAGCCCCGGCAGGTGGCTGGCAGCAGCTCCAGTCCCTGCCCCCACTGCCGCACGGCTGCCGTCCCTGCGTGTCCGTGTGTCCATGTCCCTTCCTGTAAAGGCTCCACCCACACTGGACTGAGGGCTCAGCGACGCGAGTCTGGCCTCATCCTAACTAACCACATCTGCAGAGACCGGATTTCCACCTAAGTCACACGCACAGGATCCAGGTGAGGGGTATGCTCCAGCCCAGGCACTGACCACGGGCAGCTCACGCGAGGCTCGCGCTCCGTCTGCTGGCAGGGTGCCCTGGTCTCAGCCTGATTCCGCAGGAGCAAAGGTGCCTGCCCACACCGACTTCACCGTGGAGAGCACGCTTCAGTGACCAGCTAGCCCCTCCCCTGGCCCCGTGCGTCCCACGATCCTGAAGCTTGAGCCCACGGACCCCCACCCAGCAGCGCCGCAGAGCCCACCCGGCTGGCGCATGCAGCACGTGATGGCATCGGCCTAAAGCCGTACGAGTGAGTGTCTGACGCTAACTGGGGCAGGAAAAAAGTGCATTCTTCACAGTTATATGGAGGCCTCTGAAAGTCACCTCCCTTTTCCCGAGAAAGGTGTTTAAATAACAACGTTCTGAGTGGAGAGTCTGGCGCCGAGGCTGGGCTCCCACAAGAGGCCCCGCGAGAGAAACTGCCTTTCTCCTTTGCTCGCCATTCCCCAGCCTGCCCCACGGCTCTGAACCACCCTTCCCGAACCGTCCTCACAGTGCTGTGCTTTCACTTCTACACATTTCACTTTTTCCCCATTGTCCATTTTCGGTCTCTGATGCGATGAAAATACTCAGAAATAGGCAGAAGCCACGGGTCTTCTCATAAGCATTGTCCAGCCAGGAACCCGGGCTGGGATCTGAGCCTGTCCGAGGCGACGGTGCCCTTGCCCCACAGCCCCCCGGTCACTGGCTTCTGACAAGCCTGTCATGGACACGTGGGGCCCAATACCCCAGCCAGAAGCCTGCAGAGCAAGAAACACGAGGGCACCCGACACCTCGGCCTGCAAAGCCGACGAGGACTGCGGCTGCTTTGTGCAAAATCAAGCGGAACCTCCTTCTGAGACGACGAGAAGAACTGAGTGGAAGACTCTTACTACTCCCGAAACCTCGTGAAAAGAGAAGCGGGGTCTGCAGAGACCGGAACCCGAGTCTAGGCGGGCAGGAGGGCGTCCCCGCCACGCCCTGGATAGGGCTTCAAGCTCCACCTGCAGAATGCATCAAATGCTGTCCAAACCCAAGACAGCCCCAATCTGCCATATTTTAACACATGAACTTAAGTTTTGATCGAGAACGGTTCACTTATTTACTATGGAGGGAAAAAAAAAAGAAAATACCATGCTGCCCCTCATTTTTTTTTTGCCACCGCTGCTAAAATGTCCCATGTTCACATCACTGGTGAGAAAAACCATCTTGCTGCCAGGGTAGAAGCCCCCAACCACCTGGTCTTCATAGGGTGGTGTCCACGCCACTGGCTCCGCCCCCGCCAGGGTCCTGCATCTCAACCCTGCCAGCAGCACGCTCCTACAGGCTGGAATTTTCTAGCACTTCAGGTACCAACTAGATCCTGGGCTGCAGTGACAGACTGTCATGAGGAGTAAAGAGGGTGGCAGTCGGGGGTTCAGAATGAAATGTCAGTTCTGAAAACTGTTACATCTTGGGAAGCTTCAGCTTAAATATGTCATGGCAGAAAATAACCTCATTCTTTATAGCCCTCTCAAGTTGGGTGAAGTTTGACTTCTTAGAGAATGAGTAACGTGGAAGAGCACACAGGAGATCTGAAGGAAACACACCAACCTCTTCAATTAGGCAGAGCAGCCAGAAGCCGTGGATTCCTACTCCCAGAGAGGAGATGCCAAGCTTCAGGTCGGGGTCACAGAGGAGGCGCCACAAAGAACAAGCACGCCCTTTGACAAGCCAGATCTGGTGGCCAAGTGAAAATGTCTGAAACTTCTGTACCTGCAGCCAAGATAGGATGTCAAATTATCCTCGCCCAGGAAAACCTCTTACAGTATCAAAGCATCATACATCTGTTTGCGAACAAGTCATGGGAAAAGTTATAAACAGTTATAAAATTTTCTACCTGTGCACAGACAGGATTTACACATCAAGAGTGAGAAGCTTCAGTGTCAAGAGAATCCACCAATGACAGGATGAATGCACCCTGAGGGTGGACTGAAAAGCTGTTTCCAGATTCACTAACCAGAGCCTTGTTTGCACCAAATCTCAAAGTGCAGTGAAAACTTTTCAAGCTGCAGCTCCAGAACAGGCACCCACCAAGCTCCTACAACAGGTCTCCAGCCAACAGCCAGGAGTAACAAACCCACCAGGAATGCGGGTCCGACTGCAGCATTCGGCAAAGCCTGCAAAAAATTCCTGCCACTGCAGCAGCGGACTTCTAGCATCGCTGGGTGCAGGCAGCCACCGGCCCGAATGCCACTCCCTCCACCACCACAGGCAATCTGGGAAATCTCACTGCATCTTATCCAGTCCAACCTCTCCTCACTGCCCAAATAAGGAAATGGTGGCAAGGAGGGCGCAAGGGTCCCGGGCTTGCCACTATACCCAGGCCAGGCTGCCCACCTTCCTTCTCCGTGGAACTGCAGCTGGCCCTCGCGCTGCTAGTGCTCTTATCAGAAAGGCCAGATGGGATGCTGGAGGGTGAAGAGTGTGAGGGTCTGAGCACCCAACACTCAGCACAAGGAGGGTGGTGGTTAAATCCAGCTCGCCCCTGCGGGCTTTGCAGACTGGGAGCTACAAATGGTTTGTACGTTTTTAAATGACTGAAAAAAAATTTTTTTGATGACATAGGAATTATGTTGAATTCAAACCTTAGTGCCCATAAAGTTTTATCGGCACACAGCCCCACTCATTTTCTTCCCTATGGTCTATGCCTGCTTTTGCAACGGAAGAATCCAATAGCTGCGATGGAGACTGTGTGGCCTACAAAACCAAAAACATTTTCTATCTAAGAATTCTGGGAAGATGGCGGACTAGACAGACACGGGACTCTCTTCTCTCCCAGAAAAAACAGCTAGAAGACAAGCAGAAATGGCCTGGGAAAAGAGTCTTCTAGGTTTTAGGACACCAGCAGAAGGCGGGGCACCACCCGTAGGAGAGAGGAACAAAGGAAAAGAATCACAATGGCAAAACTGTGAGTTAAAAATCACAGCTGCAACTGCCAGCATCCTCCCCAGCCTAGAGACACGCTTGAATTCTCAGGCCTCAGGGCTGGAGGTTACAGAAAAAGGGGGCCCTAGGGATCCACCTCCCCAGGAAAGGGAAGCGAGAGGGACAGAGCCTAAAGCTGACTCAGTCTTTTTGTTGTTTGATTTTTTATTTATCCCCACCCCCCCATTTTTGTGCTCGCTGTCTGTTCTCTGTGTGTTCTTCTGTGTCTGCTTGTTTTCTCTTTAGGCAGCACTGGGAACAGATCCTGGGAGCTTCCAGAGTGGGAGAGAGGCCCTCAATCTCTTGCGCCACCTCAGCTCCCTGGTCTGCTGCGTCTCTTATTGTCTCTCCTCTGTGTCTCTTTTTGTTGTGTCACCTTGCTGCGCCAGCTCTCTGCATGGGCCAGCACTCCGCGTGAGCCAGCTTGCCTTTCACCAGGAGGCCCTGGGAATCGAACCCTGGACTTCCTATATGGTAGACGGGAACCCAATTGCTTGAGCCACATCCATTTCCCTGACTCAGCTTTTGACCCACAAATTTGGTCTGCTGTGTCCTATGAGCCTTCCAGGCTGGGTGGGGCTGAGCCATTTCTTGCCTCTGGAGCTGGGAAGGGACTAAAGAGATATGACCCTCTCAATCTCCCCTTCTACTGACTGGGACTGGTTGTTGAGGACACAGAGGGGAGTGGAATTATTTCCTACCTGGAAAAAGGGAGGGGGCTGCCAGCAAAGGTTGGAGAATTGCCTCTGAGGAAGTTTGAATTATGAGGCTTTTAGTCTCCAGGCAGGAGCCTCTATCACAGTGATCTGGTCCATGATGCAGGAACACACTCTGACCACAAGCTGAAGTGAGAGGGCTGCCAAAAAGCACTATCTGCTGGAGGACCACGGAAGTGCACACGAGGAATTTAAAAAGTAAAGTAAGAGAGGCTTTTCCAGCCTTTAAAGCCTCCCTCCCCAAGGCCCTAGAGAAAGTGGGTCTACAACCCATTACAGGGTCCAGGGCCCAGATTTGAGCAACAGAGACAATCCTAAAGACCCAGAGCAGGTTGAACCCAGAATCAAACAACACAGCCTCAAGCCATTAAACGCTTACGAAAGAGAGAGAAATTGAGCATCTGAGTAAACTCATCATCCTAAGCAGATGCCTGGACATCAGCAAAAAAGTACAAGCTACGCTAAGAAAATGGAAGAAATGGCCCAAGAAAAGGAATATATCAAATTCCCAGAAGACACACAGAATTTGAGACAACTAAGCAATGAGATGCATACAAATTTCCAAAATCAAATTAATGAGCTGAAAGACAATATGGCTAAAGAGATCAACAACATCAAGACAACACTGAGCATATTGGTATGTATTGTGAAAAAATTTGATTTTTACCAACAATAAAAAAATAAAAATAATAAAAAATGAAATTGGGACACATAGACAACATGAATTAAAAAAAAAAGAAAGAAAGAAAAGACAACACTGAGCAAGCACAAAGAAGAATTTGAAAACCTAAATAGAAAACTAACAGAGCTCATGGGAAGGAAAGACACAATTAGTGAGATCAAAAACATATTATAGGCATACAACAGAAGACTAGAAATGAAAGAAGATAGATTAAGTGATACAGAAGATAGAACAGCTGAAATAGAAGAGTAAAAAGAACAGAGAGAAAAGGATGGAGAAAATTAAGCAGGGGCTCAGGGGGTTACATGATAACACGAAATGCAACAACATACATGTCATGAGAGTTCCAAAGGGGAAAGGGGGCAGAAAGAGTATTAGAGGAAATAACAGCAGAAAATTTCCAACTCTTTTGAAAGAAATGAAGTTACATATCCAAGAAGAGTGGTGTACCCCAAACAGAATACATGCCAATAGATCTACTCCAAGACAAATACTACTCAGAATATCAAACGTTAAATATAAAGATAAAATTCTGAGAGAAGCAAGGGAGAAGCAAACCATCACCACAAGGGATGCCCAGTAAGAATTAGTGCAGATTTCTCATGAGAAACCATGGAGGCGAGAAGACAGTGGTATGATACAATTAGGATACTGAAAGAGAAATACTGCCAGCCGAGAATTCTTTATCCAGTAAAACTGTCCTTCAAATATGAAGGTGAATTTAAAATATTCACAAACAGAAACTGAGAGTTAGTAAAAAAAGAATCCACCTTTGCAGGAAATATTAAAGGAAGCTTTATAGCCTGAAAGGAAAACAGGAGAGTGAGGCTTGGAGAGAATACAAAAGAAAGAATAGCAGAAAGGGTAAACAAAAGAGTAAAAAGGCAGATGAAAGTAAGATATGACATATGAAAATCAAAGAATAAAATAATAGAAGTAATGCATTTACAGTAATGTCACTGGATGTAAATGGAGTAAACTCCCTGATCAAAAGATATAGGCTGACAAAATGGATAAAAAAAAATGAGCCATCCATATGCTGCCTACAGAAGACTCACCTTAGACCCAGGCATACAAACCGGCTGAAAGCGAAAGGTTGAAAACGATACTCTACACAAACAGTAACCAAAAATGAGCAGGGGTAGCTATACTAATATCAGACAAAACAGACTTTAAATGGAAAAAAGTTGTAAGAGATACAGAAGGCCATTATATATTAATAAAAGGGACAATCCACCAGGAAGCTATAACAGCCAAATATCTATGTACCTAACCAGGGTGCCCCAAAATACATGAAGCAAACTCTGGTAAAACTGAAGGGAGAAAAAGACATCTCTACAATAATAGTTGGAGACTTCAACACCCCACTCACATCATTAGATAGAACAACTAGACAGAAGATCAATAAGGGAACAGAGAACCTGAACAATATGATAAACAAGCTAGACCTAACAGATACAGGCAGAACACTGAACTCAAACTCAACAAGTTACACATTCCTCTCAAGTGCCCATGGATCCTTCTCCAGGAAGACCACATATTAAGTCACAATGCAGCTCTCAATAAATATAAAAAGACTGAAATTACACAACACATCTTCTCAGATCATAATGGAAGGAAACTGGAAATCAGTAATAGATGGGAAATAGGTAAATTTGCAAATGTGTGGAGGCTGAACAACAGACTCCTAAATATTCAGTGGGTTTAAGAAGAAATTATAAGTAAAATTAGTAAATATATTGAGATGAATGAAAATGAGAACACAACTTATGAAAACTTTTGGGATACAGTGAAGGCAGTGCTGAGAGGGAAATTTATAGCCCTAAACATAAATATAATTAAAATAGAAGAGCGAGCTAGAATCAAAGATCTAACTGAACAACTAGAGAAACTAGAAAAAGAACAGCAAACCATTCCTAAAGCAAGCAGAAGGAAGGAAATATTAAAGATCAGAGCAGAAATAAAATGGAAAGAAAAAAAAAACCAGAAAATCAACAAAAGCAAAAGCTGTTCTTTGAGAAGATAATAAAATTGATAAACCCCTAGATAGACTAACAAAGAAAAAAAAGATAGAATTTGCAAATAAATACAATCAGAAATGAAAGGGATGAAGTTACAATTGACCCCACAGAAATAAAAAGGATCATAAGAGATTATTAGAAACTATGCCAACAAACTAGACAACTTAGATGAAATGGACAAATTCCTAGAAATGCACAATCTACACTGACTCTACACAAAATACAAGTGCTTAAACCAATAACTTCAAAGATATTGAATCAGTCATCAAAAATCTCCCAACAAAGAAAAGTCCAGTATCAGGTAAAGTCTACCAAGCATTTTGAGAAGAATTAACACCAATCCTGTTTAAACTCCTCCAAAAAACTGAAGATGAGGGAAAATTACCCAACACATTTTATGAAACCAACATCACCCTAATACCAAAGCCAGATAAACATACTACAAGAAAAGAAAAATAAAGACCAATCTCTTTAATGAACATAGATGCAAAAATCCTCATCAAAATACTTGCAAATAGACTCCAACAGCATATCAAAAGACTTATACATCACGACCAAGTGGGATTTATTCCTGGTATGCAAGGCTGGTTCAACATAAGAAAATCAATCAACACAACATACCACATTAACAAACTGAAGGGGGAAAACCACATGACCACCTCCATCAATGCAGAAAAGGCATTTGTCAAAATCTAGCATTCTTTCTTGATAAAAACAATTGGAAAGATAGGAATAGAAGGAAAATTCCTCAACATGATAAAAGGTATATATGAAAAGCCCAAAGCCAGCACCATACTCAGTGGGGAAAGGATGAAAGCTTTCCCTCTAAGATCAGGAACAAGACAAGGACACCCATTGTCACCACTGTTATTCAACATTGTACTAGAAGTTCTAGCTAGGGCAATGAGACCAGGGGGGGAAAAAAAAAGGAAAAGAGGAAGTAAAACTCTCACTATTTGCAGGTGACATGATCCTATATTTAGAAAATTCTGAAATGTCTAAGACAAAGCTACTTGAGCTAATAATACTTCAGCAAAGTCCCAGGATACAAGAGCATTATGCAAAAATCAGTAATGTTTCTCTACCCTAGTATTGAACAATCTAAGGAGGAAATCAGGGGGGAAATTCCATTTACAATAGCAACAAAAAGACTCAGATACCTAGGAATCAACTTAACAAAAGAAGTACAAGATCTATATGCAGAAAACTACAAAAGAATG
>JAQZBX010062148.1:0-16957 GCA_029593785.1 Cabassous unicinctus
AAAAAAAAAAAAAAAAAAAACAACCTTTTACCCATTTATAAAACCATTCCAGCATTTTGATAATTGCAAAAGCACTGCCCCACTTCTGGTACCAAATGCTGTTTTAGTCAGTCAAAGGGGTGTTGATGCAAAATTCCAGAAAACTGTTGGCCTTTATAAAGTGTATTTATTTGGGATAGAAGCTTATAGTTGCCAGGTCATAAAGCATAAGTTATTTCTCACACCAAAGTCTGTTGCCACATATTGGAGCAAGATGGCTGCTGATGGCTGCCAAGAGTTCAGGCTTCCTGAGTTCCTCTCTTCCCATGGCTTGTTTCGGTCCAGGATCATCTGCCCTTCTCTCTCCACAAGGTCAGCTGTAGATTATCAGGTGAAGAGCTCTGTCTCTTTCTCTGGGGCTTGATTCTTTCCAGGCTCAGCTGCTCTGTTCTTCTATGTGTTTACTTCCCAGGGTCCAGTTCAAAACTCCAATTCACTCCTTTGCTCTGCCATGTACTTTTCTCTGTGAGTCCCCACCCCCTTGTGGTGTCCTACTGACATGGCCCAATCAAAGCCTTAATCATAATTTAATCAAGTAAGAGTGAAACCTCTGATTCCAATACTATCTACTGTACAAACAGGCCAGTTTAGAAACATAATGCAATATCTATTTTTGGAATTTATAAATAATACCAAACTATTACAGTGGACTCCCATAAAACCCAAAGGGGAAGTAACCATCATCTCATGTATGACTCTCAGACTTTAAAATCCAATGGAGTATGCTCTGCAGGTTTTTAGAACTGTTAGGGACCAGTGACTCATGCTTCCCTCCCAATTTCCTCTTATGGTAATTCAAATGCTTATCTTATGTCTGTCCCTTTGTGTATTAGAAGTGGTAGCACTTTGGTATTATTTATGAATTCCAAAAAAGATAATTGATTGTGTGTGTTTGCCAACTGATCTCTTCCTCTGGGTGTGATACCCTTTGTATTGGATTAAGCTGAGATGCCATTCATTAAATCATGTTAAGATTAGGACTTTGATTCAGCCACATCATTAGGGCATGCAGGGGTGAGTCCTTGCCCCCTTTGTAAGCAAATAAAGCAGACTCTTCCATGGAAGTAGACACACAGAATAGGAGAACACAGAAAAAGACACTGCAGAGGAAAGAACTTTGCTTTGACACTGGAGGCTTTGGGATAGTTGAGCTATTTTCCTGATAGTTTACAGCTGACCTTGTGAAGAGAAGAGAGCAGCTCAGCCCAGAAAGAAATGAATACCAGGAAGAGAGATGAACCTTTTGTCAGCCTACAGTTATGACTGGAAGAAGCTGGACCCATGGAGCTTTAAGAAGGAAGAGGAAGGCTGAACCCTCACAGATGTTGCCCATTATCTTGCATCAACACATGGCAACAGATTTTGGATAAGGGAAAGTACCTCTTATTTTACTTTGAGTTGGAGTCTTTAGAACTTGTAATTGTAAGCTTCTACCCAAAATAAATACCCTGTATAAAAGCCAATAGAGTTCTGGTACTTTGCATCAGCATCCCCTTTGGCTGAATAATACAGAAGCAGACAACTTGTTTTGTAAGTTTCATAAGTCTACAGCCAGAGAGGACTTTGCCCAAAGACAAACTGTATTTCTATAACTGATTCGTTGTAATGTGATTTTGTACTTAGCATTGCTAATCAAATTATTTAAAATTTTTGGGGACTATTTTAATGTCTTTTTGGGTTTCATAGTGCTGAGTATGGCAGTTTGGGATTATTTATGAATCTCCTCCCCCCCAAGAAATGATGTTTGAAAACTGGTCTTGTCCTCTGGATATAATACCTTTTGATTGTATTAAATTCAAAGGTTTTAAGTTTCCTTGATTAAATCAATTTAGGGCAGAGATTGCCCATCATCTTGCTTCAACATGTGACAGCAGGCTCTGATAAGAAAGCAGCCTTGAGTTGGACTCTTTAGGGCCTTCTCTCAACACATGTTGAGAGTAGTGTACTAAAGACACCTATTATTAAATGAGGAACTGTCAATTTATCCCTTCAAATCTGTCAGTATTTGCTTCTAATATATTTGGAACTCTACTGTTACCTGCATATATATTCATAATTGCTTTATCTTCCCATTGAATTGTCCCACTTATCTGTATGTAATGACCATTTTTGTTCCTTGTAACTGTGGTTGAATTAGTCTATTTTATCTGATATTTGTAGAGCAACCCAGCTCTCATTTGTTTACTATTTGTGTGATGTGTTTTTTCCATCCTATCACTTTCAACCTAATTGCATCTTTCACTACAACCTACTTGTATTTAATGTGAGTTTCTTGCAGGCAGCCTATAGTTAGGTCATGCTTTTTTATCCATTTTGTCAATGTCTGCCTTTTGGTTAGAGTGTTTAATCCATTTACATTTAAAGTTACTACTTCTAATGTAGTACTTCCTTTTGCCATTTTTCTATTTAGCCTTTGTATGTCTTATACCTTTTTACCATTCAATTCTTCACTTAATGCAGATGTGGAAGTTTGAGATTACTTTTGAGTCCCAAAAACAGAGATTATTATTGTAAACTAATCTCTTCATCTGGGTGTGTACTCTTTGACTGTATTAGATTCAGCTGGGATATCTTTGATTAAATTATGCTAAGTTTAGGGCTTTGATTTGTCTACCTCAGTGAGGTATGACTCTGGTTGAGTCCCAGTCCCCTTGTTAGGCTGATTTAAATGAACACTCACTCTTGATGACAAAAGGCCAGAGAGAGAGCTCTACAGATGCCAGAGGAGAGAAGGCCCAAACAGCTAAAGCCTGGGAGGGGATGAACCATTCACCTAATAGTTTTCAGCTGAGGACCTGAGAAAGCCTGGAATGAAATGAGACCTATGTCAGACTGATAGTAAGAAGCCCTGATTGAAGAGTCCTATGCCAGCCTACAGCTGTGATCAGAAGAAACTGGGTCAACAGATCTTCAAAGGAAGAAGGAATGAGAGACCAGGCAGACATCACCTGCCATCTTCCTTCAATACATGGCAACAGACTTTGGTGAAAAAGCAGCCATGTGTTGGACTCTTTAGGGCATTGTAACTATAAACTTTATAATCTAAATGGTACTCACTTGTATGTAACACTTTATTATTCTGTTGCAGGTTTCAGAACTCCCTTCTTGTCCATTGTTTGATAGTGTGATCAATATATGATGTTGTAGAAGTTTGGTATTATTTATGAATTTCAAAAAGAAATACACATTATGTTTGTAAACTCTTAGGTTCCCCTGGGCATGATACTCTTTGATTCATTTAAATTCAAAGTCTTTACCTTTACCTGATTAAATCAAGATTAGGGCTTTGATTTGGCCATGTCATTTGGGCTTGCAGTTTTGAGCCCCTGCTTCCTCCCTGGGTTATATAAATGGACATTCAATCAAGAAGAAACACAGAAGTACAAACACAGAAGAAGAAACACAGAGGCATAGAGAGAAATCCACAGACATGGAAGAGGAATGAACTTTGATCCTGTGGCCTGGGGAAGACAGATGAGTCATTTGCCTGATAGTCTACAGCTGACCTTGTGAAAAGACTAGAGCAGCTGATCCTGGAAAGAAACAAATCCTCCAGGCTTTAGCTGAGATCAGAAGAAGCTGGTCCCAAGGAGCCTTAAGAGGAAACAGGAAGGCTGAACCCTCAGAGAAGTTACCCACCATTTTGCTTCAACATGTGGCAACAGCATTTGGTAAGGAAGTAAATTTGAGTTGGACTCTTTAAGGCCTTGTAACTGTAAGCTTTTATCCCAAATAAACACCCTTTATAAAAGCCAACAGATTTCTGATACTTTGCATCAGCACCCCTTTGGCTGACTAATACAGATGTGGTTTATTTTTCTTCATGTTTACCCTGTTTCATGTTCTCTGGCCTCTTGGATGTGCATATTCACATCTTTTACTAAGTTTGGGAAATTCTCTGACATTATTTCTTTGACTATTCCTTCTGTCCCTTTTTCTCTTCTCTTCCTGGGACTCCCATATTACATATATTGGTATGCTTGATGGTTTCCCAGAGGTGACTTAGATATTTTCATGTTTTATAATTTTTTTTTTCTGCTCCTCAGGCTGATTCATTTCAAGTGTCTTTTCTTTGTGTTTGCTGATTCTTTCTTCTGCCACCTACAATCTGCTGTTGAATACCTCCTGGGAATTTTTCTTTTAAATTATAGTTGTCTTCAACTCCAGTAGTTCTGTTTGGTTTCTTTTAAAAATGTCCATCCATTTGCTAAGATTCTCATATTGCTTAATCATTATTTTCCTGATATCTTTTAGTTCTTTAGAAAAACTAAATATCCTTGAGGATTTTTTAGATCATTTTAAAAGGCTTTGTTTGGTATGTCATATTTCTTTTTCTTCTTCATTGGTATTTTCTAGATTTTTATCTTCTTCCATCTTTGGGCCTTCAAATGGGCCATTGTTTCCTGTTTCTTTGTTTGTCTTGTACTCTTTGGATGCACACTGTACATTTCCATATTTTAAAATGTTTACTCTGACAATTATACCCCAAGATGTTGGTTTTCTTTAAATTTTATAATGAGCTGGTGATAAGACAGAGATTTTCTTCAGCTTCTGTCCTCCTCTCAGGAAGGTATGCCGAGGTGAATGCAGTGTAAATAGTTTTCCCTGTCTTGTCTTTCTGGACTCTGTTTTGTACTGGGCTTTTGCTTCTTAGTTGTTTTGGAGTTCCCCTGTTTACAGGAGTTTATTTATCTCCTCTGTTTCCCAGGAGACAGACCTTCATCTTCCAGGTGTTAGAACCTGGGAAGCCTTTGCCCCAGACTCTCTGATTCTATAATTTTTAAACTCTTTTTGTTGTTTCAAACTGCTTTTGCATGGAGGGCAAATTCTGGAGGGAGGGGCATGCCAGAGAAGACTTTCCTAAGTCTGTCTTTCCCAGCATAGTCAGGGCCAGTGACCCATGAATGGGTACAAACTGGCTCCAAGGTGCCCTGGGGAAGGAGTAAAGAAGAATAACATCTTTTATGGCTCCCCAGTGTTGAGCTTTCTTACCCTTCCAAGCAAATGGAGCCCTTCAACTAACTGTGCTCCACAGCCCTGAGGAAGCACTGTGTCTTTAATCTCCTCCACCATGGCCTTTGTCCACGGCAGGTTGAAACAATGGTTGCCCTCAGAGTTGGGACTCCAGTGATCTGAAGTTGAAACAACAATGCCATTAATAGTGACTTCATTTGGCCCCCTCTAGTCTTGAGGAAGATGATCTTTACTTCCCTTTTTGTCACCAGCAAGCTGGCCACAGACTGGACCACATGGTGGCCTATTGTAAGAGTAGAGAGTGGACACTAGTAGCCATTGTGCAGAGAGAGCAATTTACTGTTACTGACCCTAATTTTTCAGCTTTTCCTTCTGTTCTTTCTTGATTCTCTACAGTTTTATTGTGGCCTCTGGGGTTTCAAAATATTTATAACAGTTATTTCAGGCAGTTCTTGCCAGTTTTATAGTTGTTCTGTGGGGAGCACTGAGTCCTGGAGCTCCCTATTCCACCATCTTCCTAATGACTCTTATCTTAATGCTACATTTTGGATGAACAATTTTAAGAGGGCAGCATAAAACCCACAGAATTTTTTACTTCCATCATTTACTTAAGCCTATCAAGGCCTTATAAAACTGTCATCAAAAAATAAACATCAGTTTCATAATCTATTTCTGAAATCACAAAAAATAAAGTAATGGTTACAATCAGAATCAAATTACAACATTCTATTTGCAAATTTGTTGTTCAGCAATATCTGTAAAATGTTTCCAAATTTTGTACATTCTGGTTTTATTTGTTCAGAGTATCTTCTATCTTTCAACATGTGCCTGATTAAATGACTTAAAGGATATTGGGTCTTATTTGTTTTCCAGTGAAATAAATGCACCTATACATAATATTTAAATGAGTGGGTATGGCTGTGTTCCAATAATAGATTATTTATTAAAACAGGCACATTTATATGACCTAAATATTTGTCTTAATTCTTCAGCCCTCTCAGTGTGTTATCATAAAGATGGCCATGAATGATTAATCAAAGTTTTTTTTAAACCAGGAAAAAGAGTTCATTGAAAGTCTGTAGCAATTCTGTTTATGTTTATCATGCCCTATACAGTCACTGTGTTTTTATATGTAAAAATGTAATTAGAACTTGAAATATATATTTAGTTAAATTTTATAATTAAATTATGACAGGTAATATTTCAGAATTAGATTCAATATTTAGGAAATTGGTAGTTAAATTTACAAAACACTCAAAAATGTCAGTGAATATAATTTTTGTCCTGGTTCTACCCAATGCTCTGTCTTGTTTCAATTTTAAGTAGAGTTTGCATACCTATCTAATTTTAGAACATTTCCAGAACTCTGAAGAGAACCTTACCTTGTGTGTATTTATGGTCATTTTTCTTTCCTACATCTTATCCTAGACAACAACTAATCTACTTTTTATCTCTATCATTTGCTTTTGGACAGTTTGCTTTCATGGATTCACACAGTATGTCTTCTAATATATCTTTATTCCCTCACATTTTAGGTTCATTCATGTTAAAGCTATAGAAGTAATTTGTTCCTGTTTACTGCAAAACTGTATCATTATAAATGGTTATACTGCAGTTTGTTTATCCATTCATCAGTTGATCAACAATTGAGTTTCTACTTTTTAGCAACTGTGATTAAGGTTACTATGGACATTGGAATACATCTCTTTGCATAAAGATATATATTCATTCCTATAGGAAAGATATCTAAGTATGGAATTAATAGGTGATATGATAAATTTATTTTTTCCTTTAACAAAACACTAAGCTGTTTTCCAAACAAAATGTTTTAATTATGGAAAAATTTTTGAATACCTTTTGTTTGTTCCCAGCTTGTATTTGTTTTCCTCCAAAATAAAAATCCCTAAGAAATTTTCACAATGAAATTAGGTCTCTGGTTTCTTTCCAAGATTTGATGGTGAAGTCTGATTGACAACAATAGTAAAATACATAAAGTCATGATTTTAGAAAACCTGATTACATGATGAATGTTAATGCATTTGATTTAGTACTAGATAATATAAATCTAGATTTAATTTCTATTTTCATTAATTAGTAAACTTTATTTCAACTTCAAAAAATAAAATAACAAAGTGCAGCTTAACAAATTATGGAAGAATTAATTTAAATAATTATGTCCAGATACATTTATTTAATTTAATCCTTAAAACAAACTCAATTTTTCTCCCATGTTCAGAAAGATAAGTAAATGAGCACAGATTGGTTAAATGACATGACCAAGTTCTCCTTGTTAATGAAGAAAATAAAGATTTAAAAAAATGTTTGATGATATTCATATGTCACAAAACTAAATCCCATATTCTCTTTTTACTCTTAGAACTGATAGAATAACTTCTTTGTCTTTGCTATAGAAATGTTACTGCCAACTATTGTCTATAAAGTGCATTAGTTTTATTTTTGCCATGTATCATCATAGTCTTAGCATCTTTAACAACTTCTTCTTTTTTTTTTTTAAAGATTTATTTATTTATTTATTTATTCCCCCCTTTCTGCTTGTGCTTGCTGTGTCCATTCGCTGTGTGTTTTCTCCATGTCTGCTTATCTTCCCCTTGCTGTGAGGTCCCGCTGCATCAGCCCCTCGCGCCGCGCGGGCCGGCCTGCCCTCACAAGGAGGCCCCAGGAAGCGAACCCGGGGCCTCACACATGGTAAACAGGGGCTCTACTGGTTGAGCCACGCCCGCTTCCCGTTGTGAGGGCTTGCTGCATCAGCCCACTAGGCTGCGCGTGCCGGCCTGCCCTCACAAGGAGGCCCCGGAAAGCGAACCCAGGACCTCCCATATGGTAAATGGGGGCTCTATTGACTGAGCCACTCCCGCTTCCCTTTAACAACTTCTTAAACATTCTAATTAATATTAGCTTGGAATGACAAGTATGTGAAATGAATCTCAAACCCTCTAAAAGATATTGAACTGTATTATGAATATTGAACTTAAAATATTGTCCAAGTTATTAAATTTCATCTGGCTTAACACATGAAAAATTTACTTATTAGCAGCTCTTTTTGGCTTGAAACACAGCTTCGGATATTAAAAAAAAAAAAGGCAAAGGTTTTAGTGATCTTAGGTAATGTCCTAGGATTTCAGAGTGTTTGGTTATCTGCCAATTCATAGGATTGTTGTCAGAGAAGTCAATATTTCTTAAAGGAAATAAAATATACTTAAGAAGCAGAGTATCAGCACTTAAAATCACACACACACACACACACACACACACACACAGACCAAATGGTAAACACAAAAACACACAGGACCTCTGAGGAGAGCAGGAGAAAAGGAGTCAGAAAGGACTTGAGTGCACAGTAAAACTGCTACACTTTTTATAACACTTGCTACAAAGTGACCTTTGGAAAAGAGAGAGCAGGGCAGGGCAGATTTCATCAGGGACAAACATGAGATGTGGCCAAAAAGATGCAGAGGGACACTGGCATATCATCTGAGATCAGATGCTCACACCTTTTAACAGGTGGTACCCCTGCTCCACACCTGGGGTCAGGAGCATCAACAATACTGCCCAGGTTCACCCTACATTGTGGCTGCCTTAGCAGAGTTGGTATGGTCAAAGATGTGAGGATGAGGTACTGCAGCCCCTCAGCCTTCCTATGGCTGGACTTTCTCTGTTACTGTTCAGCATTCTTTGGAGGTGTAGGACCTGCATTCCCAGCCTCTAGATTATATGTTCTTGGAGCTTTCACCCAGCCTCATGGTGCTATGGAAAGTATGTTGCCTCCAACTCAGTTTGCAGTCAGATTCCTAACCCCCTAATGTCAGATGCTTGTTTGCCTTCCAAGGCAAGCATGCTTCTCAGAACATGATCCTTCCCTTTAGCCCTCAGTGAGGAAAATTAGAAAGGAGAAGATATTAATGTAGTAAAATAAATACCCCTCTACCTCTGCCTCTCTGACACTTTTCCAAAAGTGGAAGGGAGAAATCTGAAACACTATCCAAAGCCACATTGTGATTAACCAACTACATACTGAGGATGACCAAAAGGCTCTCAACAAATCTTTCTCCTTACTCCTGACCATAAATATAACTACCAACTAACAACTGACCCATGGACCCCAACAAACAGATATGTCCAACAAGGACCACTGTACCATCCAGACACCTATTTCAAGACTACTCTTCTCCATGATTTCCTAACACAGTGATAATTCTCTCATTTACCCTAAGCCAGAAGATGGAAGACATCTTAGAATCTATTTCAGCTCCCAGGCATTATTTTTTGTTTTTATTTTTTTGCCAGTAACAAGAGTTTATTAAGAAACAATAAAATAGAGAGTATAACGTCAAGACATGGGTTTGAGCATGCGTCAGGGTGAGACACACATGTGGAGCCTCAGGATAGGCTTTTTAAGGACATTCCTTTACCCCCTTCACCATATTAAGGAGGGTCTCAGCTTATTTGCTGTCCTGATTTGTTGCTTCTCTACTTTTGCCTGTCAGCATTTAGGGAATCAATAGGTAGGCCATTCTATTTGCAGGTATCAAGAGCTTCTTTTCAGCCAAGGAGTTACAAATCAGACCCATAACTAGGGTCTTGTTGGGCTTTTCACATCTAACAGTTACAGCTTTGTTCTCCAGCAGCTGCCCTCAGGAGGTTTCTGTGTGGGATCTCATGGCTATATTCTGACCAACAGGATCCCGGCTGGAATGGCTTTATTCTGATCAGCTGCTTTTCCTTATTCCTTATACTAACCTGCCTTAACTCCCCCCTCAGATAGTTTACACCCTTATTCTTAAGGGGAAGCTGAAGGGTGATGTTAGTTATTCTGTAACTGCTCCTTATTTTTTAGGGACAGTAGTCCCTGCCTGATGGAGTGTCAAACTTTCTGGCTATTCTATTAAGGTTGATGGAAAGGGCCCAGTGCCATGGTTGGAACTGGAGGAAATCCCCATGTGACTAATACCTTGTTCTGGAAGGTATTGATTCTGGAAGATATAAACTTAGTGAGAATTTTGAAAGTACATGTTCCTACTTAAAAGGATAAAGAAGATGGTGGTAAGTGACCACAAAAATGGGAGTAACCATGACATACTAGAACATGGGAGTGAGAGAGGCCAGGACATCCAGAGGCTACATCATCCCCAAGTTGATGGGCTTGATCTTGTATGTTTCAAATGCTGTCTAAGACTGTTCCAGAGCAATTGACATAGAAGCAGCATTCCTCCTTGTGGAGCAGGCTAATTCCTCCATGTGTCACTGTTAGCATGTTTAGGACTCTCCAATGTTGGAGCACCACAGTGACAAGAGATCCTGTTTGTTTACTGAGGGCTCCTAAAGCACAGCTAGTTTATTTTATGCTATTGGTTAACTCTAGTGAGAGACTGTGTTAGACCAGCTGGGTTTGTAATAAACTGCCAACCACAGTTCCCACAGAGGTGGCTGTGCCTAAGACAGCTAGGAGCAGGATGTGGAGAGGCACTGCCATAGACATAAATATCCATCTGAATGTGATCTAGAATAGAAGAGATATTATAATATTCATCACTTATATAGATACAGTACTTAATACAAATCAATACACAAGTTCTTCATTAAGCTGCATTTAATATATCTAGGCAGGTAAAATAAGTTCAGTGGTAGTAAGGTCCTCAATTCAATACTAAATATGTCATCCCCACAGTGTGACTTTCACTGCTTTCTATACTCCTCTCTGACAGTTATCCATTGGCTTTGATTCATAAAACTTACAAAATAATTGTCAAGTTGTAGTTTAGATAGCTTAATATGCCCCTATCCATTTTAAAAAGAGAAAGATCAAATTGTGTGTGTGTGTGAAAGAAAGGTTGCTGAAGAAACCTCACTATAGCTCTAAACAACATATGGAATATTTTTAAGGTTAACCTCAATTTCTTTATGCTAGTAGTTACAGATTCTGTGTCTACAGTCTGCTTTCTGTATGATTTCATTTATATGATATTCTTTTCTTGTCAATGCTATAACATCAGAGAACAGAATATTTCATCCACAGGATCAGAGTGGGGAAGTGGCTGAATTCAGAGAGTCTCAGAAGTACCTTTTGGGGTGAGATTTCTGTTCTGTATCTTGTTTGTAGCTTTTGGTACACACCATATGCATGTTGTCAACACTCCAATAAATGGAATACTAGTAAGTTGGATTTTAATGAATGTAAATTCTGTTGCCTTTAAAGGGAAAAATATAAAAGAATATGGCAATAGACATTCTGGTGATTCATGCAGCAAAATGAAATTTTATTTGTGGTTGAGCTTCATAGCCCTAAAGAGCATATGGGTATCAGCAGTGGGGAAGCATTGTATCAAGGGAAATAAATGTGGTCTCAGATAGTAAATTTATAATTCTAGGTATGTTTATTTTATATAATAGTATGAAATTCATGATTGCAAAATAATCTATCAATACAGGTAGTAATGACAACCCTATATATCAAGCCATGAAAAATATATATCAATTTTAGTGTTATTTTGGAGGTCTAAATAATAGAAAAATTATGGAGCAATAAAGAGGAGCACACAGAATTCAGGGAAAGAGATAGTTCACCTTAAGTGTCAACTTATTAAGTATCATTGAAATTATAAAGTGAGTATAGTGGCTCCATTGCTTAATTTTGATCAAGTCCACAGAATGACATGTCCTGGGCTTTATCCTGAAACTCTCTCATGAGCCTGCTCGATAACTTGTCCTCTGAAGGTATTGACCTATCTTTTCCTATCACTAAAATTCACATTTTTTTCTAACTTTAGCTTAAGCAAATGTATTTTGAGGACCAATGAAGTCTGAGGCACTGAGATGGGATTAAAAAGAGGGCAAGGTCATCAACATAGGACACAGGTTAGTGTTGTATTTTTGCATGTGAGCTGGATATGCCAAAGTGTGTGTGTGTGTGTGTGTGTGTAGCAGGTATATTTTAAGAGGGATAATTTTTTGAAGACAAGGAATACCGTGCTTTTTTGGATTCCTGACTTATTTGTGTCAAGGTTCTGAGCACATCCAATGTCAAGGCATGAGCTCTGTACTTCTGCTATCCCTACTACAGATGTGACTTGGTCATCAGGGTTTTAAAGTCTTCAGTTTTCTGCTGCTCACATTCATTTTCTCACCAGCAAAATGAGGGAGTTTACTATATGTTGCTAATGTTTACTATACATTTCTCACCAGCTAAATAAGGGATTTTATTATGTTTTTCATGGATACTTTCTACTCTTAAATTTGAGTAAAATTTTCTACTCTAAAACTTGGACCTAATAAAAACACGGTTATAAACAATTTCCCAGATGCTGGGAAAAAAAGATTTTAAATATTTTATCTGTCATTTTATACAAAAAAAGCAACTTCTAAAGGTAGTTGTTTTAATGAAGAGTTTAATTTGTTCCCATCTAATATGTTCTACCATGTTATAAAATTAGATTTGAATGCTAAAGTTTCTTTGAGTGCAGTTAAACAAAGGTGTATCTTTTCCCTTTCAACTGCCATCCATCCTCATGTAATACTCTTTACATCTGAAGTATATTTACAAAATATTTTTAAATTAATTGTCAGACATATAACTAAATTACATATTCAATGCATTGCATATATTTTGAAGGCTATAGTCATGGAAATTCCTATTTATTTAACTGTTTATCTTCTGCTTCTATATGATGTTCACTTAGACTCTTTCAGAAGTCTTAAACAGAATGTCTTAGCTGGTGGTAAATCTATGTATGTGTCATTTCTGGTTTTGTTCATATGATTTGTATCATCCCTTTCTAAGACACCAAGAATTTTAACCCTGTATGTATAACTTGTACTGCATATTATTTCATTCTAAAATATAGACAAAATAAAAAAACAAACAAAAAATTCAAATATACTCTTTATTTGAAAAAGGTCAATGCATTTTTTAAGTCAACATAAACTTGTTTTAGCAAAAATAACAAGCAGCAAACAGTACAATCATGCACAAAAAAGAAATATATTGAAGTTATCACATATAGAACATAAAATAAGTATACTTAAAATGTTTACAGAAAAGGAAAAGGGGAAATAACAGAACTCTCCCAAATGACAATGAAATTTTGTCTGAGAGCCAAACACTTCTGGGAATGAAAACAAAAACAAAAACACAAACCCTACAGTTAAAATCACAACAGAAGAGTTAAAAATAGATTATGTATATAGAAAACACAGAATTAGTGAAGTGGAGAACAGATTTAAAGGAACTGCGCAGAAATCATCACAGAGAGGCAAAGAGATAGAAAACATGAAATAGATTAAGTGACATGGAGAAGAGTTGAGAGATGGCAAAACATGAATCCAATTGGATTTCTGGAAGAAGAGAATAGAGAGAAGGGAGGAGATGATATATTCAAAGAAATAATAGCTGAGAACTTTCCAGAATTCATGCAAGGCACCAATTCTCAGATTCAGGAAACTTGATGAATCCCAACAGGATAATTAAAGAAATCCACATCTAGACATATGACTATAGATGTACAGTGACATTTGATTTTAGAACATCAGAGATAAAGATCTTAACACAACCTATGAGAGAAAACAGTGTAACGACAAAGGAGTAATGATCAGACAACTATGATCTCAGAAGCAGCAATGGAAACAAAAAGACAATAGAATATCTAAATACTGAGAGGAAATAACTGTCAGCCTAGAATTGTATTACCTAGCTAAATTTCAGGGATAATGAAACAGTAAACTTGTAGATAAATCTAAACAAATATTGGCTGGTTAAAATAATTATTTGTGTAGTTAAACAAAGATAGAACTAAATTTCTAAACAATAATTTCTAAGTTGAAAAGGGGAAACAGATTTTGTTCAACATCCTTGTATTGTTTATGAATAGGATAAAGATATTATCTTTAGATTTTGTTAGCTATGCAAGTATTTCCTTGGTAAGCACTAAAAGATAAAAATTTAGTGTTTACCTTCCAAACTACCACAGGAAAAGTCAATGTAAAAACAAAACAATTAATCTGAAAGAAGGCAAGAAATCAAGGGAAGAGAAGAATCTGAAAAGATGAGACAGGAAGCACAAAATAAGGTAGTAGAAATAATTCCTAATATAAGAGTAATAGGCATTAAACTCTTTAGTTAAATATAATCAAATGGAAGGAAAAAGAAATCTTGTTCTGTTTTTAAGAGGCATGCCTAAAATATAAGGAAAGATCCAACAAAAGGACAAAAAAATGTGCCATAAAAATATTGACCAGGTGGTGAGCCCTATACAAATATCAAAGATCATAGACTTTAAAGCAATGTATAATAAATAAAAACATCACTAGAAAAGAGGCTACCACTATAAATATAAGATTTAATTCTCCAGGAAGATAATTCTAAAATTGCATGTACCTAATAACAAAGCTTCAAAATACATAAAGCAAAACCTGACAAAATCACAGAGAGAAATGAACAAATCCACTAGAGTGAAAATTTTCAAAACATCTCAAAATCTGAGAGATCAAAAAAAAAGGGTAAACAACAGTAAAACAGACAATTTGAATAACACATTTAACAAGTTTTGTCTGATGGACAAACAACTGAAAAATTAGCATACTTTTAAAATACAGTCATGAAACACAAAACTGACCATTTTGTAGGTCATAAAGCAAATCTCAACAAATTCCAACCTATCAATCTTATATGGACCTCATTGACGGACCACAATCCATATAAAGCAGAAATCAATAATAAGAACATAATTTAAAAATCTGCACATTTAGAAGAGAAAAAAGGAACCCCACATGAGTCAAAAAAAAGAAAGAATAATGAAAAATAGAAAATACTTAAAACTTAAAAACACTTAACATACTTCTAGAGCACTTTAAAATTGCAAAACACCATCTTATTTCATCATTACAGCAATCCTGTGAGCTACACAGAATTCATACTTTCTCTTCTTAACAGCGTAAACACAGCAGAAATGTAAATTATGTAATTATTAAAGTTAATTTTTCCATATAAATGCATATTTTTAAAATTTGGAAGGTGGAAAATAGAATTGAAAGTGTTCACCACTAGAAAATGTCAAAAGAAACATGAATGACTCTTTTAGAAAGTATATTAAATAGCTAAGAAAGCTAAAAAGAAAGAATTTAGTTTCTTAATCTTTAAAACTCAAAAAGCCCATCAATTCATTTCAGTTTAGGATGCTCCTTAGATATGCATATAATATATACAAAATTATAAGGTCAAATTTTTATTATTTATATGAGACCAACAAAAGCGATCAGAAATCTTTGCTGCCCAAGTCAGGCAATCACGAATTAGACTACGGTACTGCCCAAGCACAAAGTCCTGATTTCTTGCTTCCAGAATCTGTCTGGTGGTATACTGGCACCTTAAGAGGGTTTTGAAAACTGCTTATGATACAAAGTGAATTTTCATTTAAGGTCCCACTCCCTTTTCATGTGTGGGATATTTTTGGAAGTTTTTTTTTTCCCTCTCTCTTCCAACCACGGAAAGAGAATTAAGAAAATTCCAACATGCTTTAGTATCAACAAGTGCTTTTTTAGACCAGGCACCAGAGGATGATTGATGAACCTATCAAGCCTACAGTAGTGGATAGCAAAAGTTGGCAGAAGTTCAGTGTTATTGAAAAAATCTCAAAAACTTATTTCATCTCCTCTATTACTTTTAATCACAGTTTCAACATGCAGCCAAGAATGAATATTTGACAGTAAGCCTTAAATTTACACAGGCAAGCATTGCCAATTTTATGCAGTTGCAACACTGGGATAACACAAGAGAGTTCAATATTTTCTTTCTTGCCCCTTTCTTTACTGCAGAGCAATAGAAAATATTTGAAAGATTTATCCATATCTCAAATTCATTTGCCATAAATCTCTTGAAACTACTGAATTTAAATTTCCTTGGTTTCTGGCAAATAAAAAAAATCAATTTAGTTCTTTAATTATATTGGTAAATGTAGATTTTAAAGATCACAGTGATTATAAAATTGGTACATGTTTCACCATAATACACCTGCTTATGAGAACAGACATTAAAACTGAAAAGGATTTACATTTAACATGGATCATTTGCAATGTGGGTAAACACATCTGGCGCACTCAGAACCAGATTCTTTATACAGTTCCAGAGGGACTACTTGGCAGATTTTGCTGATTACTCATTAAACAGTTGAAACATGTATAGACATTATCTTTTCCTATAAAGCTTACCCACAGCAAAACAGACACAAAAATGAGGTAAATACTATGGGCAAGATTATGGTTCTTGGAAAGACTAAAAGTCAAAATACATTTTTGGTAAGCTTTTCCTTTTAAGCATTTTTTTTATTTGTTTTTTTTTTATTTGTAAAATGATATATAAATATATATGCATATATGTGCATTTGCTTACCAATGTTATATTTTATATATATTTTAAAGATGCTTAGATTACATAAATGTTACACAAAAATTACAGGGATTCCCATGTTCCCCACCTCCCACACCTCCCATAACATCCCACATAAACATCTTTCATTAGTGTGGCATATCACCTGCAATGGATATACCCATCCTGGGGCTTTGCCACTAAGCATAGACCACAGTTCACATTGTAGACAACAGTCTCTCCCACACAGTTCTGCATGATATATACTGATGTAAAATGGCCTATATCCATCACGACAACTTCACTCAGGACAACCCCCAAGTCCTGAAAAAGCCCCTGTATTACAACTGCCCTTCCCCTCCCTGCCCCAAAAGCATCTACTGACCACTGGCTCCACCTCACTGTTTTTTTTTGTTGTTGTTGTTGTTGTTTTCTCTCCTTTTTGTTTATTGTGGGTAAAAATCAAATGTTTCACAATACATACCAATATTTGTAAAATGAAATACAAATACATATGCATATATGTGCATTTGTTTACATAAATGTTATTTGTTATATATATATATATAT
>JAQZBX010062149.1:0-16958 GCA_029593785.1 Cabassous unicinctus
TATTTTCCTGAGGAAATCTTAAAATCTTCTCTTTTCTCACTTTTTAAAAAATAAGAATTATTGTGAAATAACTTAGAATTAAAAGAATATATATTTAGAAGGGTAAGAGTTCAGTCTTATAGTTATGGTGTGGAAAAACTAGCCCAAGAGAAGTCCATGAAGTACATGAGAGAAAGATTAGAATTTGAATGGGAAAAATAAACTCTATTTTTAACTCTGTGTCTCTCTCTCTATCTCTCTGTTCCTTTGTCTCTGTCTCTTTCTCTATCCCAATCTGGAAGCATCCTTAGACAGTTCTTGATTGTGAAAGTATAAACAATGAAAAATAGTTCTAGGGACACCATGGGAATCTCAATAAACTTTTTAGAAGCCTTCTTTTTTTTTTGAATTTTTAATTGCTTTAATTTATATCAGCACCTTTATTTTTGCATTTACTTGTGAAAAATACAATCTTCCTGGCCAGGTTCAAATAGGCTAACTTCACCTGTTGATTCTTATGGCTCCAAATTAAGGTTTTCAGCATGGGGGCTACTGACGTGTTTAGCACAGCTACTCTTTTGCTGAGAGACACCCTGTCTTTTTTTTTTTTTTAAACAAAATTCACATTTTATTTAGATTGAAATAAACTGTACAAAATTGATTTTCTTCACCAAAAATAACAGCAATATTTTTGTATTATCCCTAGATAAACCAAAAAACACTTATTTTTGTAGGCTTTCCAGGTTTTGCTTATAAATCATGATGAGGCAGTAGATATAGTCATGGAAATAGACAGAAGAGACATATCAGTTGTCATTATCCATGGCCTCTTGATTCTGTCTTGACCATGAAACAGAAGTGTTCAACACATACCTGTTAAAAAGCTTATGAAGGTGTAGGCTCAACAAAGGAATGTAAACAACAACGACCAGATATGGAAAAAGGCAGTGGAACTGTAACTTGCTCGTTTAGGTTCAATTGATAAAGACAAAATCTACACTGAAATCCTTGCGTGGCAAGCTCAGTTTCTCTCACTCTCTGGTAATTCACTTAACTGCCCAATACAAAATTTTAACAATATACTTAAAACTCCTACTAGTTAAAAGTTTGTCATGAGCCTCACTGAAACATTTTATGAAATGTATTCCTTTCCTTCCATATCTCCTCAAAATTTATTTCTTCAAAGTACTGATAACCTGACAATTGCATCCACAGTGATGATAAATGTTATGTCTAAAATGACTTAACTAAAATAATTCCAGTGTGCCACCAACAGAAATCACACAGAACGAAATGTGGCACTTTCAATGCTATCTTCTGGAAGAATGGATGGGTTTTCAAAGCATAAGAGTTCAAACAGGGGCCCTTTAAATCGGTAGATTATTAATAACTAATGTATTAAATGGAGACCTATAGATAGAGATATTCAGTGATTAAGCAGCCTACATACACCTGACAGTTTTTTTCTCCAAATAGAAGAGAAAACCTATTTTAAAAGTCTCTACATCCAGAAAGCCTGGGAGCACATTGGCACTCTTGGGGCTCCAACTGAACTGTATTTAAATAACCAGCAACACACACACTGATTCCCTAAGGACTAAAAGAAGTCTATTTGAGGGCATTCTACTTATTTATGGTTCTAAGTTGAAAGAATTTTGTAATTTTACAACCTTGCTTTAAAAAAGCAATGCATTCAGAAAAGAAAAATAAGCAGATATTAGGTTGGGTGCTATGACAGTTTGAAGTTAATTTATGAATCCCAAAAAGAAAAATATTATGTTCTTAACCTAATCTATTCCTCTGGGTGTGGTACTCTGCATTAAATTCAGTTGAGTGGTCTTTTATTAGATTAATTGATAAGATCACTTTAGGGCTATTAATTGGACTACAAAAGTGAGGCATGATTCAGGTTGAATCTCTGCCCCCTTGCTGGATCTGATATACACAGAGACACACAGAAGAAAAGGAAGCCTCCATGTTTAATTCTGCAATGTGAGAGAAAGGACAACTGAGCTGCAAGCAAAGAGAAGCTCCTGAGAGACTCAAAAAGCTGAAGTCCAGGAAGAGATGAGCCACATACCTGATATCTTGCAGCTGAACTTGGAAACAAAGCAGAACATCTGAGACTGATAGAAGAAACTTGGAAAGAGGTAGGCCCTGTGCCTGGTTGCCAGCTGAGTTCCGGAAGATGGTAGATTCTATAAGGGAAGGCAGAGACCTCAACAGCGAGCAGGTGCCACCTTCTTTGCCATGGAGCCACAAAACAGAATCAACAATAGATGACTGTGACAGTTTTAGCTTATTTATGAATCCCAAAAAAGAGAGATTATGTTTGTAAACTGGTCTATTCCTCTGGGTGTGATCTTCTTTGATTGTATTAGATTCAACTGAGATGTCTTTGATTAAATTACCTGTTAAAATTAGTGTCTTGATTTGACCACGTCAAATGGCTGATATAAATGGACACTCACTCAAGAAGACACAGGAAGAGAGAGAGCTACATAGACACTGAAGAGGAGAGAACTTGATCATTTCAGTCCTACCATGTGACAGAAAGGAGAAGGCTCAAACAGCTAAAGCCCTGGGGAGAGATGAGCCATTTGCCTGATATTGGCAGCTGAAAAGAACAGAGCAACTGAGCAGCCAAGAAAGCATGGAAAGAAATGAGCCCTATGCCAGACTGATATAGGAAGCCCTAAGAGATGAGAACTATCCCAGCCTACAGCTGAGATCAGAAGAAGCTGGGCCCACGAAGCCTTAAAAGGAAGAAGGAAGGAGAGACCAGGCAAAGATCACCTGCTGTTGACATTCAGGAACTGGGTCCACGAAAACGGTGCTGCTGATGAGAAAAAATGAGACAAAGAGAAGACATGAGAAAGAAATAACCGGGGTCAGGGGACTTCTCCTTCCCAAAGGGAGGGGAGCGCTGCTGCATAAAATACCATGGCTTTTATTTAGCTTTAGAACAAAGAAAATACGTGTTGGCATGTACAAAAGCAATAGATACGTGACAGTTTACACTTTACTAAAGTCAGCAAGTTTTAAGGGTTAATGGCTCAGTTCTCTTTACATTCCTGCACATAACAGACCTTGTAAATCTTTATCTGACATATACATGATACTCTCTTTGAAGCTCAGGATGTTTCCCCACCAGGCCCCTACAAGATCTTACCTCAGTGTCTTGAGACTAGAGGCACCTGTCTCCTACATTCCAAGGTGGCCTGCTTTCTGTCAGTTGTCATGGCCTTTAATTGAAACTCCATCAACCTGCCATCTTGCTTCATCACATGGCAACTCACTTTGGTGAGAAAGCAGCCTTGAATTGGACCTTTAGGGCCTTGTAACTGTAAGCTTTCCCCCCAAATACACTTTATAAAAGCCAACAGATTTCTGGTACAGCAGCCCTTTGGCAAACTAAAACAGGGGCATACAAAGCAGGTCCCTAAATAGACACCAGACCTTGTCCATTCACCTGCATAAACAGTTACCATGTTAAGGTTACAGTATCCCACCCCACTCTGTTAGGTTAACTAATTGTCTATTCTACTGCTGGTTCACTGAATTTCATTTTCCACCTTGAAAGAGGTAACAGTCTTTGGAAATAGTTAATCTAGATTGTACAAAGTTTCTACATACCACTTGTCCCACATAACAAAGCTACTTTGCACAACTTGCTTCTTTCCAAAATGGGGGCGGGGGGTGGTGGGAACTAGATGTCACTGCCTCCCTGAATCACTGAGATCAGGTCTTCAGGATCAGGTCACCAATGAATGAGCCTGGTGGTGTACAGGCTCCACACCACAGCATCCATGTTTGCCGAAGGCACGAGGGTGTCCTTAGGAAACATTTTGGAGATTCTCTTTCTGTCCATACCCAAAAGAATCATGGTGTTCCTGATGGTCAGCATCCTGCCATGGCAAGCCAAGTTATTGTTCACCCTGTGTGTCATATAGTGGAACTTCAAGTTGCCTTTGGTGGTAAAAACTCACCTATGGATGTTTCACACAAAAGACCTCTCTCCAGTGTGAGTCCACTCATGAATCTGCAGAGCCTCGACTTTTTTCTTCAGGGGTGCAGTCAAGTTGCTTGGTCTGCCGATGTAGCTGGGTAGCTAATAAAAGTGTCATGCCTGTGGACAGGGTCCAACAAATGCACCAGGAAATTCAACTTTGATATAGGTTGGCTGCACTCAGATAAACATTGTTGGGAGACTGCTCCAAACTTTCATCTCAGGGCAGCTGTTCTAGATGCTCTCTGCTTTGCCTCCAGCATTAGGAATCTTGGACTTGATGCTTTCTGCTTTGCTATTGGCTGGGAAGAGTGCCTGAAAGACCATGGATTCCAGGGCTTCTGGACTTTTGCCATGATACTCCTGTTCTCCCTTTCCTGAGGACAAGCATTGGTCAAGCCATCACTCTCTACTGAACCATTTGTCCAGTTACTCTGCCATTGCAGGTCAAGAGGGGCATGCTTTACTTTCCCAGGGGTCATCCAGGGGCATCATCATGGCAAACCTCAGAAATAATGATGCTGAGTGGATGTTGGGAAGAGGTATGGGGAACTTTGAAGAGTAACTGGGAGCATCCTGGGAGCTTACTTCATGTACATCAATGCTTGCAATGATGTCATAATGGTAAATGGCACCTCCACTGCCATTCTCACCAACCATACTTGACTTCGTAAAGGTAATGTCGCTGGGACTCTCTGTCAGAGGCATGTAAGGAATCTGACTGCCCATGTAAATTGAAATATATTGTTGCAAAATGAAGGTGTTCTTATGGCAGATAAGTCATGGATGTTGCATCTTTATCGATGTATTGGTTTGGTGAACTGCGAGGTACATCTTCAGATTGCCTTTGGTGGAGAAAGCTTGGCCACAGATCTTGAACTGGAAGAATCTCTCCCTGCTTGAGTGCAGGAATGCATTTTGAGGGAGCTTTGGCAGCTTATTACACAGTGGAAGATGACACATTCTTTGGGGTTCACTGTGGCCATGTCAATATTCTCCACCAGTGCTGCAATTTCAGAGTCTCTCACCTTGGCTTCAGGGTCCTGCTCCCTTTGAAACCACCAATCCTTGGGGAAGCTCCACCCACACTTTCTGGGGACAGCCCATGTTTTAGGTCATTGGCAATGGGACATCTATGAGGTCCTTCAAGTAGTCCCAGAAGAGAGATTTTGAGGTAGCTCTTCAGAGGGTGTCCTATTACTAAGCCAGGTTGCTGTCTAAAGAGAGGTGTGATTCAACAAAGGTACAGGTAGAGAAAGCACAAAGGGGATGCCATTGCCTGCTGCTATTTTATCCTGGAACTCAGCAAACTGCCAGGGATTTTCCTTGACCAAGGGTTGTCCATGAATGTGGACCTTGTGGTTGTCCTTGGTGGTGAAACAGTGGTCACAGACAAAGCACAAGAAAGGTCTCTCTCCACTGTGGGAGCAAAGATGGATCTTCAAGGAGCTATAAGTCCTAATAACCTTGCTACAGTACACTTGTGCTTATAGAAAATTGCCTCCTCTTTGGGTTTGACATCCACTGTGGAGATGTTCTGGGGCCATTCCTTCACTTTCTTGGATGGCTCTAACACAGTGGAGAAGAAAAGGGCTCTGTAAGAACACAGAACGTGGAACTTGAGGTAGCAAATCCCCAGAGAGGCATGACTTGACATTTGGGAGCACCTTGTATTGTCTGGCTTCAGGGCAAAGGGCACCAGACCCGGGGATGCAGAGCTGGTGGTAGAAGGGCTGTTTGTGTGAGGTAGCTTGACTTGTTTAAAAGAGTCCAAAGACAGACCCTGGCTTCCAGCTTTCTGGCTGGGAAAAGCCATGGCAGCAAACACCTGCTGGGCCATGAGAAAACCTAATGTCTTCAGGGTTTCAGCAGCGCATGGGAGGCCCCCATGTTCACCTGCAAGTGGATCTGCTCCATGAGCTGGATCTGCTGTAGCTGCTGCTGCTGCATACACAGGATTTGCTCGAGGACCCACCACAGGTTGCTGGCACTGGGCAAGGGGGCTGGCAGTGCATTCGTACTCCACTGATTCATCGTCACCTTGGCACCCTGTAGTGCTTGTAAAGTCACATTAGTGTTGGCAACTTTGCCTTTGGGTACATAGCATATGTCCTAGTGTGTGTAGCAGGGTAGTCTCTGTCTTTAGGAACACTACAGACTCAGTGCCAGATTTCTCTTCCATGTCCCTTGAGCTGCCCCATTCTCCATGTTATTGGCCTTACTGTTAGGACTCTGTGGCCGATTGCCTGGCCCTGCTCCAGAGAAATCTTTTGAAGGCACTGGCCCCTTGCTGTCATTCATGATGAGGACAGATGGGGTTTTACTGCAATTTTTCTCATGTTCTCAAATAATGTTGCCATGAACTCAGAGATGTCAAAGAACTCCACACAGCATTTCTCAAAGAAATGGGTCTCCTTCCTTAACAAGCCTCTTGGCAGTCTCTTTGTCCACCATCCACTTTGTCATCACTCCCCTTGTGGTTCATTGGAGAAAAAGGCTTCCCCACCGCTGGGGCTATATCTGCAAACTCCGCGGTCAGTTACTGCTGCTGCAGGTGCTTGGTTTGTTTTCTCCTTGAAGTTTATGTGCCCCAGTTTCACCTGCTTCTGCCTGGGCATGGTGTGTGTATCCGGAGCTGGAGGAACTGCATTTTTCCCTCTCCACCAGAAATTCCTGGAGTTGTGAAATGTACCCATTTTGGGCCAGAACCCACGTGTCCCAGTAATTACTATTATCAATAATGCATTACAATTTATCATGAGACCTGACAGATGACTCTGCAGTTATTTTCTTTATGCATTTCTATCATGCCTGCAATACTGGTTCAAGAAATAGAAAATAGCAATTCCTTATTGGTATTACTGTTTGTTAATAATTAATGATGTGGGCAGCCTATTATTGTTTAGAATCTGAATATATACAGTCCATGCAATGTATTCTTTTTCAAGATAATATAGAACTTGTAAAACTTCATTGTGGTCATATTTTTTTTCTCGCTAGATATGCATGAGGGCAAGAATCATTCTTTGGATCTCTGAATCATCTCCTTAGTTCATACTCAAATTTATGAAAAAAAAGACAACACACACAACTTGAAAGACATATGTGCAATGTCTTTGAAACTATTTAAGGCTTTAATGCATCATGAAGATCCCTAAGGATTTTAAGTTCCACAGATATATCACCATGTTAATTTTTTAATTGGAATGTATTGTTTTCCATATCTTAGCAGTAGAGAGGTAAATATATAAAGACTAAATATTCTATGAAATATACTAAAAATCTATATTAATGGACTTTCATTATTTTACATATATTCAAACTTTTTTTTACATTTCAATTTGCAAGTTAAAGCTGTAGTCTCTGAATTTAAAAATGAAGTGTGTTATAGTTTTTAAATAAAAATATTTTGGGAGAACAAGCAAAAAATAAGAACTCAAAGTTGAAAAATTTCCTCAGTTTAGCCATTAATCAATCATATACAGAAGTCATAAGATCCATTTTCACATCTGTATTCCTATAATTAAATAATCATAGCACATTCAAAATTGCTTTTTTATTTTCAATGAAGAGCTTTCTTAATTTATAGAAAAAAAAAATAAAGTGGCATTTGTTTTAGTTTGAGTACATTTATTTTGAATGTTATAGAAAATATATAAACGTTTTCTAAAAAGTGACACAGAATATGGAAAACTAAAAGTTACTTAAAAGCATGAAAAACATTTATCATGAACATATATGCTAAATAGCACACACGAGAAAGATCTACATTTAAGGCAAAATGTCATAGCATGTATTACTACTGGGAACCGATTTTAATGAATAATGGCACAAATCATAAAAATTCTATAGTGTTATTTAAAATATCAATGTTTATTTGGAAAATACACAAGAAATTGCACAAAGCTTAAAACCCAAAGTAAAAAGCAATAAAACATATCTCTTTTATGGTCTGAATTAATAAACAGAATCAAAATCATTTTGTTCCATTTTAACGTTGAATATGTGTCTGAAATAAATACATATAATTTTCTACAATTCTGTAGGAGAAATAAACTTTTCTAAACTTTTAAATAAGTCAATAACCAGAGCATTAGTAATGTGGGTGTGGAAGTAGAAGAAAACGATTGGGAAAATATCAAATTGACTGTAAAATGGCAAAGAAAGAAAATATACAAGAACAAGTATACAAGTACATATATTTGGGAATTTCAAGTTTTATTTAATTCTTCTTTAGAGTATCCTTTATTTTTCCCACAAAAGGCATTTCATTTACTAGCAGAAAATACGACTTTATGGACCATGTCCTTGAAGGCTTGTTTTACTTTCTGGTTCCTGAGGGTGTAAATGAAAGGGGTGAGCATGGGAACAACAGAGGTGTTGAAAATACTTACTCCTTTTGTCAGTGATACATTTTCTTTAGCAGAGGGATTAGCATACATGAATATACAGCTTCCATAAAAGATGGAAATGACAATCATGTGAGAGGAACAAGTGGAGAAAGCCTTTTATCTCTGACCAGCAGATGGGATTCTCAAAATGGTCTTGATAATGTACATATAGGACAATATCACCAAGGCTAAAATAAACAGCAAAGCAACCAAAGCAAAAGACAAACCAATTACTTCTAGGAACCAGGTGTCAGAGCATGCTAGTTGTAAGATGGGAAAAAAAGTCACATGCAAAGTGATTGATAACATTGGAAGCACAGTAATCCAGCTGGAAGAGAAGCATCAGGTATCAGGGGTGGGAAAATGGTCAGAAACACTTCCAGCCATGCACATAGCACAAGCAGGTTGCAGACTTTCCTTTTCATGATGGTCATATAATGAAAGGCCTTGCAGATGGCAACATAGCAGTCATAGGACATGGCTGTTAGAATGTAAAATTCAGTAACCCCCATGAAGATAAAGAAAAAGAGTTGGGTCACACAGTTGTTATAGGAGATGGTCTTATCTCTGGTGGTAATTGTCCCCAGAAATCTAGGAACACGTACAGTCGTAAATGAGATTTCTAAGAAGGAGAATTTCTGGAGGAAGAAATATATTGGTGTCCATAGGTGGGAGTCTACCAAGGTGAGAATGATGATATTCAAGTGCCCCATGATGCTTAATGCATAAGTGATAAATAAAAAGAGGAAAATCACAATCTGAAGGTCAGGATCATCAGAAAGGCCTAAGAGGACAAACTCTGTAATCACTGTGTGGTTGTTCATGTCACTCTTTCTCTCTCTTTTTTTCTTCTTTAAAGATATTTAGGTGAAATAAACAATAAAGGAAAGAGATGAAAGGTTTAATTCATCAAGATAGACATCATCATCATCATCAATACAGTTCTGAAACATGTATATCATTCATGCCAATTTTATTTATTTTGAATATCTTGCTGGCATTATGTTTTAGTATATTTTGGTAAGTTCTAATTTTTTAGTTCTTTTCATTTAAATCTAGCAGGAGAAGTTAGGAAATCTTCACCCAATAAACCATATCATGATAAATAAAGCCAATAATACTCTGTCCAATTTATGCAAAATATCATTACATTTTTTGAAACAGTCATAGGAAATGCATATTTCTTTCTTTTAAGTCATGTATTTATTAGGTCATTACTACGTCCTCCAAACACAAATGGACGGTCTTAATTCATTTAAAGATAGTAAGGATTAAAAGATTGAAAAAACAACTCACTATAATTTTCATCATATAAGAATTCAAGTAATGATTTCCTAATAAATAATATGTCTTATATTTTTAGTACTAAAACTCATGATTTAATTGCCAAGAAATATGAAAACATTATATGTAATATACAATTACTATAAAATAGTATAAGTAAACTAATTACTTAATAAATAGGGAACATATTCACTTACTTATTGCTTTGTCTTATTCCATTGAAATCTTTATATTCGATGTTTACTACTGATTTCTAGAAATGCACATACATGTGTTTTTACTTTAGAACTGAGAGAGACAAGAGACATGAGGTATCATCTATTTTTCATTTTGCACTGAAGCACAAATTGGAAATGTGACTACTTGCCTGAGATCTTAGCAACTCTTTCTCACTCGAATTGTAGCCCAGTACATTCTCCATGTGAATATCCACCTTTCTCCACTACTAAACTTTTGGAAAAAATGGTTTATTCCCTTGTAATTCTGTCCCAAATTTATCTTTGACATGAGGCCACACATCCATGACTATATTCCAGAAATGTATAAAAACAACTTCTCCCATTTATCCTAGCCTACTCAATGAGTTCCCATCTATTCAAACACTGTTGGATTATTATTCTCTAGATTCTGTTTACTACAGTCCTGATATTTAGCTCCAGATTCTAGATATTTAATTTCCTGCTGTGAAAGATATAATATAAAATCATCGTGTCTCTGCCAAAAGCTAGCAAAATTCACACTAATTAAATTTGATTTAAATTTTTTCTCTAGTTTATGATGGCTCAAGAGAAAATTTCAAATAATAAAAATGAAATAGAAACATTCAGAAGATGTGGAAATATATTAGACTCCTATTCAGTAATGTAGATCTAGAAGTTCAAGAACTAAAGAACTAAAATTTAAAGAGAAAACTAAGAGATATATGACAATATTAGATTTTACAAGTATGGATTTTTAAACTAGGTTCTTGTTTCCCTCTGGTTTTATATATATTTCAAATTTTTCAAGCCATGCTTGTATTAACCTTGGCAGAGACTGTGCAGTGAACTCCTGGCAACAAGACAAAGCCCAGGAAACACCTCTGTTATATTCAGACCATGAGGGAATTCTGGAAGCCATCCTTTGGTTTCTCAGTTGCCTGCTAACTCCTCTCTACAGTGGACATACCTTGAGAAGAGTTATGCTCATCTTTGTAGCCCACAGAAAACCTAATGAGGACTCCCACATAATATATGCTTCTATTCATCATAATCACTTAATATTTCATTAATAATAAAAATTATGAAATTACTTTCTTACAAAAGTAGAACTTGTCATCTAATTTATATTTATCTTCATTACAAATATGAAAGTTTTCTACATATATGCCTTTTTTTGTTTTTTGATGATCCTTATGCTTTGTTAGGTGCTAAGTTGTCAATAAGTAAAGTTATTTCATAATTCTAAGATAATTCACAGTTACCATAATGTAAACACTGCTCACAATTTTTAATAAAATGCTATTATATAAGTTAATTTATTTATAGATAATAATATTTAATTGCAGTGTTAATTTTTCTCATGTGCCTTTACCTTGACTTTTAAATTTATTCATCTCTTTTAAAATTCTAATGAGAAATATTTCCAAACATTAAGCATTCTTTTGTTTAAATTCTCATTAGTGGGATTGTTGTTCTTTATTTTTCAATTTCCAAATATTTTAGCAATAAGCATGTATACAATATGTAATCAGATAAAAACAAACCTTATATTTAATATATAATTATGTAAACACACATTAATAGAATTGCTTAATATAAATTATTATATATTGTTTATCACAAAAAAATGGGTGTTTCATATATAAACTTATATGACAAACTTTAAAAATATTCAACTAAATCATAACTGGCATGCAGTCTGTTTGGGTATTATCAAATGGAAGAAAAGAATTTGAAGAGAATGTGGAAAATCAAAGAAAAAGAAAAAATAACACAAATCTGTGACACTGTATATACAATGCCTATTTATTTAACACCCAGTAAAGGGATATTCTGACAGACACAGGGCTATATTATAGGGTGTACCATTACTATACCTTTGTCTACTACATTGTTATGGATCAGTTTTGTAGCAATAGTAAAAATAATGATTTGCTTTACCACAAAAGTCCAATTAGTGAGCAGCAAGAAGCTCCATCATTATTCATGGGGCAAATATGTAGTAGTGCCTCACTAAGGTAATGCTTCTCAAAGAAAAACCAAGCATCATCTAGCTTATTGTTTTAGATATCTATGGCTGAATAGCAAACCCCAAACTTAGTGACTTAAAGCAACAGTGACTTATTATTTCTCTTGATTTTTTGGATTTGGTTGAGAGTTTTTCTGGGAAGTCTTGGTTCTCCTTCACCTGACTTCTCTTTCTAAATGATTTCTCATACACCAGCACTTCCCAGTAATGGCCAATCTCTTCAGGTGGATTGTCTAGACACTTTATAGCATGGAAGGGGATTACAAAGAGTTCTAAATGGGAAATGCCTAGTAATCAAGTGCTTATCAACTTTCTGTTTGCATGACACCAGCTAATGATACTTGACGAAATAAGTCACATGGTCAAGCTAAGAGCTAATTAGGGTGTGAGTTAAACAAGAGAATGAATGTAGAGATGTGGACCATTGGAGAGGATCAGTGTGCCCTCAGCTCCTGATATTCTACTGTCTTCCCATATGCGAATAAAAACTACTCCTCCTCAAGACCACCCATGTTGTATCACATTATGGAATCAAGTTCAGTCTCATCAAAATCAGGTCCTAAAATTACATGTAGATCAAACTTTGCAGATGAGTTCTTCAGGACCACAGGTTTGTCAACTGAAAGTAAAAGTTTTCTGCCTCTCACCAAAACCAACATATAATGCACAGACATGAACAATATACCCATAATGAATTTCTCATTGAAGAATATGGGGAAGGGGCATAGACACCTAGCAATTCTGAAATCCAGCCAGGAACATTTTGCTTGCTTCAGGAACAGGGAATGTTCTGAGATTAAGACCCAGTTTGCTCTTTGGTAATGGTTCCTTAACCATCCCATGTAGAGGGTCATGGATCCACATCCTAGACTACTGGCTCTACCCTCTGAATCTTTCTTCCTTTCCATAAGATATAGACACCCCCGACACTTTTTTTTTAACTGACTAGTTTCTCAGTCTGCTTCCTGCTTGTATAAATTTGAGCTCCAGACCTTCTTTTTATTTTGAATACGATCTTCTTAATGTCAAATTATTGTGTATGAATACCAAGTTATAATCCACTCAGTTTACAAAAGCAACACCAAAAAATCTCTTCTCCACAGGTTCTTCTCTATCTTGGGCTGTAGTCAAGGTGTTGTGAAACAATTCTCTTAAAATTCTTAGAAAACTTTTGTCTAGTTGAAAGTGTCTATGAGGTACTTCTTTAAATCTTTCTAAGAGCTTAGCATAGAGTATTATAGACCGTTCTTACACCACTCTTGACCACAAGGTCACATTTTACTAGCTACCAGGATTTGATATTTCCCTTGAGGCCAACTCTAATATTGAGAAGATTTTGTCATTTGGTGAGATTGGATTTGAGAAAGAGTTGTATTTTCCAACTCAGTAAGAACTTAAGTACTGTTGAAACTATTTCTTCTAAAATCTCCCTCCAGATTGGAGAGTTTCTTCTTCAGTTTATCATTTTATCATTGTTAATAGTTTTCACTTTATTATATGCTGTTAAAAGAAGACAACTGGCATTTCAGTTTTCTGGTTCAAAATCTTCTTTGCCAGATCCACAGGCTTGTTAGGCACACTTTCCATCTTCCATGTTACTGTAGGTGACAATCTCATCATAGCGTACTAATTTATAAAACAGATCTTTCTTCCTCCAGCCTCTAACAGCTAATCTCCTCTACTTCAGCCACTGCCATCTGCCTATTTCCAAAGCTGGTGCTTTGGGTTTTCAGGTTTTTTGTTTTAGGATTTTTTTTTTTAATGGCAACAACCCACTTCCAGGTGCATTTAAATTTGATATCTACTGTTGTATAATAAACCACTGTGAAACTTAATCCTTGAAACAACAAGAATCCATATTTCTCCTATTTTTGTGGATGTACTTAGTTGAACTGTGTGTCCCTTTTGCAACTACACTCAGCTGTTGGCTCATTGGTGGTGCCTTGGTTATTTTCTTTGTGACCTCTCCCTCCACGCAGTTTTTCATCTTTAAGAAATTTGCTGCGTGGCCTCACTCTCCAGGGAAGTGCTTGGACTTCTAGCAGCTGGATTTCAAAAGGGAGGGTTCCAAAATGACAATCAGTAACATGAAATTTGGTTAGGGTGCATTCAATTTAAAGACTATATAAAGTATTTCACAATTTTCATTCTGAATATCACTATATCTAAAATGGATACCTTTTTAATTTAAATACTCTAAAGTTTTTCAATTTTGTTTTGCAATGCTTTTCATTAAGGTCTTTCAATAATCACTTTTACAGATGTATTCTAATATTTTCTGCAATTATTGGAAAAGGTAGCTTTTAACAATGTATCTGGTGTATCACTGATTTTTATTATTATGCCTTATAAATTGTAGATTACATATATTGTTTTGGGTATATTGCATATTTAAAATACAACAAAAAATAAATACATTTCAGAAACACCGGAACATAAACATTTTTAAAATGTTACCTTAACCTGACTCTTATAATAGAGTTCTAAGTAATTATTTTCTCCCTAATGTTTTTCTACATTTCCCAAATCATAGAAATGTGTATATCCTAGTTTTATAATTAGAAGATAAGTATTTTAAATGCACAAAATGTTTTCACAAATTTCTCTCATTTGTCTTTTATTAATGTTGGTACCAAATTCACTTTTTCAATTAAACAATTTGTTTTAAACTTTTATTATGGAATCTCAAGAATAAATAAAATGGGATGGAATGGTATTATGAACATACATCTACCATGTCACCAACTTTTGACAATTAACTCATATTTAATATTTCTTCAACTATATGCCCAATCAAGCCAAGTCAATATTATTTTATAGCAAATCAAATAAATTATATCATTTCTTCTGTAATTATATTAGCAAATATTTATAAAAATATTTAAAAATAACATCATTATTGCACTTAACTCTATCTGTAATTTCTTTATATTACTAATATCTTCTCCTGTAAGTAGTGAATTCCCAACTGTTTCAAAAACATGAGTATGTTTTTTAATTGGCTTCATTTAGAATTCCAAGAAGGCCGATAAATTGTGGTTGCTTAAGAAATGGGTTTGATTTATAAATTTCCTTTCATTTGTTTTCTTTACTCATTGCGATTTCTTTGGTCAAAGATATCTGTCATGTTTCTTCACAATTTTCCCATGGTTTGGATTTTCTTGACTGCATCCTCATTGTGTCAATTAATATATTCCTCTGCCCTCATGATTTCTCATAATTATTATTTAGATTTAGGGGCTTAATCCAATTTTAGGTTTTTCTTCTAAATAATTTTTCAAGACTACTGAAGAAATGAAATGTCATACCTCCAAAAGAATGTGCATGTTTAATTTACATTTTTGGTCCTAACATCCTTTGATTATCAATGGCTGTATCCCTTAACTCATTAGGTACCTCAAATGTTTACATTCATTTTTAAAAGTATTACTGAGGTGTAATTTACAATACCATATAAGTCAGCCATTTAGCGTGTACAATTCAATGGCTTTAAGTATATTCACAGATCTACGAAACCATCACCACGGTATATATTTTTTTAGCAAATCAATTTTATTGATACATATTAATAAAGCATAAATCTATCCAAAGTGTACAATCAAGGGTATTTGGCGTAATTGCATAGTTGTGCATTCATCACTTCAATCATTATCAGAGCATTTTCATTATTCCAATAATAATAATAAACAAAAAAACAGACAAAAATACAGATCACTTCTCAATCTTCCTATGCTTCCCCTGTCATACATAGCTGTTATTCTGTTTCTGTGTCTTTGGTTATTTGTATTTTGCAACAACAGTCATATATATGCAATATTACCCATATTCATATTTCATTTGAGGTTTTGCTATGTTATACATCCCATTTTACATTGTTGAGCTTTCTTTCTAGTAATATACACATCCTTAGATTTTCCCTTTCAACCACTATCATACCCAAATAATAGTACTGCTAGTTACAAACACTATGATGTGCTTCCACCATTTCTATTCATTACCAAACAGTTACAAAAAACTTTTTACCAATTCTGCATAGATTAAGACTCAGCTTTCCATTCTCTACTCTCCTTCTATTTTCTGGTGACCTATACTCTAATTATTAACTCATGAGTTTACACAATATATATGTTCCTTTTTTTAAAATATATTTCTTTTACTTTTTAAAAGATACTTAGTTTACTCAAATGTTACACAAAAAATATAGGGATTCCCATATGCCCCACTCCCTACACATCCCACAGCCTCCCACATAAACAACATCCTTCATTAGTGTGGCACATTCATTGCAATTGATAAACGCATTCTGGGGCCTTATCTTTTAACAAGGACCATAGTTCATATTGTAGTTTACACTCTCTCCCACACAATTCTGCAGGCTATGGGAAGATATATAATGGCATATATCTGTCATTGCAATGCCATTCAGGACGATTCCCAAGTCCTGAAAAAGTCCCCGCATTACTCTCTTTCCCTTCCCTCCCCCTGCCCCCGGAGCTTTCAGTGGTCACTGCTTCCACAACAATGCTTTCATTTCTTCCACCGCAAGAATCTCAACAAGTCTACTGTAGAAAACCAGTAAGTCCACTTTACTCCATAGTTCATTCCCCAATTCTGAGGATTCTGGGATGGTGATGTCTACTACACCTACCATGGGATATTTTAGAACATTTTTTATCATCTCAAGAAGAAAACTCAGTATTCTTTAGCTTTCACCTCCCAGCACTCTGTGACTACTCTCAAACTCTAAGCAACCACTAAGATATTTTCTATCTCTATATATTTAGGACTTTTATGTGAATGGAATCACATAATTATGTAATGTGTTGTGACTGGCTTCTTTCTGTTAGTATAATATTGACAAAATTTATCCATGTTGTAGCATGCATCAATACTTCATTCTATTCTATGGCTATTCAATGGTATGGATATGCCACATTTTGTTTATCTATTTGTCAATTGTTGGACATTTGTGTTGTTTCCACCTTTTGGCTATTATGAATAAGATGGATATAAACATTCACATACAAGATTTTGTATTGGTATATGCTTTCATTTCTCTTGGTTGT